>JAEIIG010032501.1:0-104502 GCA_018904695.1 Drosophila parvula | reverse complement strand
ATCTATAAGTTAAGCGCTAATTTATAATTTCCGTTTAACTGTAAATAATAATAATAATAAAAAATGAATACTTACATATATACAATCAATACAAACGAAAAATTGTAAGCGCGTATCTTTAAAATCATACGCAGTCCGCTATTTTTAAATATTATCCGCAATCACACTTTAAAAAAAACCCAAAAGCGGAGATGACACCACTGGATCTGAACTGAAAGTTCAATGAGAGCAAAATAGCCAAACACAACCAAAGCTGCGGGGCCTGTCGCTGAATTCGCTTGTATGAAATGACTATGGTTATTAATACAACTCATATAAAACCAAAATTTAAAATATAAAAACCAATCAAAATAAATTTAAGTAAGTATAATGTTTATCTAGTGGCGGCTCAAACCTTATTGGACAACATTAACGTGCAATCTCCTGAGCCGCCAGGCGGCCCACAAAAAGTACAATCATATGGCCACAGACGGCTTTTGCCTACTCTCTACCGGGGTTGTCAGCTGCAGTTGCTCCTTGGGTTGTTCGCTAGACGCCGCTTCCAGTTGCTTGGTCTCCTCCCCGGAACTCAGCTCCTTGGGAGTCTCCTCCTCGGCATCTTCGATTAGGCGGTAGGTAATGGGCGCCGGCTGCTTGGCCGGCAGCCAGTCGGGAATTATCTTGTCGTGCAGTCTCCACTTGCCGTACTCGTTGGATATGTGTTTTTCAAAGACCACATACTCCAGCACGTCCTTGGTAAGGATCTCGCTGCCGTGCATCAGGCGGCCGAAGCGGTCGTAAATGGCCAGCATCTGCTGGCTGTGGAAGCGTACGGTGACCTGGGCAAACTGGTTCTCCTTGGTGATCACCTCAGTGCAACGAGCGTGGACGACGCGAGGTGGCTCCAGCGACTGCAGAAACTTCCAGTGAATAGTCTTGTCCTTGACGTTGTGCATCATCTCCGGATAGCAGCGCTCGCTGACGAACTCACGGATCTGGTATTTCTCCTTGGCCGCCATGTGCGTGTGCGCCTTGATGTAGATCTCCTGGGCCTCGGAACCGAAGTCGTCAGTGCTGAAGGACTCCTCGTATGAGCGGATCTTGCGCACGGCCATCAGGCTCTTCGATTTCTTCTCCAGAAACTCTAGCTTCTGCTTGGCGCCGGTTGTCGAAATAATCGACTTCTTGCCATCGCCCTCCGGCGGGACATACGCCTCGAAGATGCCGCCGGTGCAACTGATGTGGAATGGTCGCTCCATCCAGGGACGGGGCGGCAGCACACCGCGCTCTTTCATCCGGCTGCGCATTTCCTCCTTGGTGATGTCCTCCGGCTTCTCTCGCAGATTTGGCAAATCGATCTTGATAAACTTCATCTTACGAAGACGCTTGAACTCCGGCTTCCAGTGTTTGGTCTGCCGGTGGCGCACCTGCTGCATCTGGAGCAGGTTTTGTACCGGAGGAGCCAGCACGCCTAGCCTACCAGAAGAGGCGGCGGGCATCGCCTGCATTTGTCAATGAAAGCCGTGTTAGTTGATATATGTACGACTGCCCGTTCACTCGCTTACTCACCTGAAGTAGTTTAAGACACGTTTTGGCCGACACAATCTTCTCCATGGCAATTTATTTATTATATAAAAACTGCTCAATAATAAACACACTTCTACCTGCTGACCAAACAAAATGGATTTACCACTTGAGTGCACCTGGTCACACTTAAGCGCTACCAGACTTTCCGAGGAGATTCGGTTGGTTCGATTAACTAAGCTAACACTAATCGAGGGTTATGGTGCAGTAATCGAGTACTTCCAGGGCCGTTGGAATTTGAAAATATATTTATTGTTTGCAATCGGACATTTTTTCTAAGGATGATTTGTGCCTGTAATTTATGTAGAACTATAGATTTTGATCAATCGCTGTTGGAAATTTTGTAACAATCTGAACGAAAGGAAGGTGCAGTCTGGTATCTAAGCTATCAGTCCTCCTCCTCCTCACAATTAGCGCAACTGTCACAGCAGTCCGGTGGCAGGTCGTCCAGGAAACGATAGCCTGCGCTCTTAAACATCTTGGCCTTCAACTGGCAGGCAGGATGAAAGGTATTGAGGTGGCGCGTCTTAGCAGCTTTCCATCTATACTCACCATAAGCTGCTGGTACTGGCAATCGTAGGCGTTAATGGCGAGGTCCCGCTTCCGCAGCTCGTTGCGCAGAACATCGATCTCCATCTGCTGGCACTGGGCCCGCTTGGCTGCTGTCTTGGCGGCCATCAGCTCCTGCTTCAACTGATTGCATCGACACTGGGGAGAAAAAGGTGGAATCATGAAAAGTTCTCAAATTCAGGTATCGAAGACTTACCTGAAGTATCTCCTCGTTTCCTTTTGCCTTGTCCACCTCGTTCTCGTAGTAACACTGCATGTCCATCATCTCGCGTTGCATATCCTCCATGCACTGGTTCTGCTGCTGGAGATTCTCTTGGAGGCAGCACGATTGCTGCTTCGCCTCGTTGCTCTTTTCCTCCAGCTGACAGATCTTCTCGTCGAGCTCGGCCAGTTGCTGGCACTTTTTCCTTAGGGCATCGCGCTCCGCAAGGATCCGCTGTATATTGTCGGGATCCCTCTCTGGCGAGTATCCGCCCTTGCCAGAAGCACCCTTCATCTTCGCATCCTCCGCCTTACGCAGCAGCGCAACCTCCCTTCCCAGATCATCGATCTTCTGCTGAAGATAGGGAATGTCGTTGCTCTTCTCCGGGTCAATCTTGATGCTGTCCAACTTGCATCTTTTCGATTGCTTCTCGATCAGCCGCTTGAGGTTGGCGTTTTCCGCCTCGAGGATGTCGTGGGCCTTGTTCATATCATCGATGGCCTTCTGCAAATCGTTCAGCTCCTCCTCGTCCTGCGGATTGATCTTACCGTCACTGGCCAGCTCCTGGATCTTCTGCTTCAGAGCCTTGCTCTTTTCCGGGTCGTAGCGCTGGTCCATTATCCGCTTGATATCATCGCTTTCCTCCTGGGCCGTCCTCAGCTTGTCGTCGGAATCGGCCAGCTTCTTCTTGAGCAGGTTGTTCTTGGTCATCAAATCATGCATGCGCCCAATTGTGTCGTCGGCAGCATTGATCAGGCTGTCGCCCACCAGCAGATTACTTCCGTACAGATCCTCTGGACTTTGTCCATCATCGCCACGTGCTTTTGGTGTGTTGCAGGCGACCAGATCAGCCACGAACTGTGACTTCTTGTCCTCGTTAGCTGACCAGGACCTGTCATCCACCGTGGATGGGTAAGTCTTCAAGTTAACGCAAGCTTCGACGCACTCGAAGTCGTACGACTCGTTCTTAAACGGGACGTGAAAGAACCCCCTTTGTGTGCCGTACGCCATGACGGTGGGGCAATCTAGTGTTTAGAACAGAAACCAATTGAAATTTGGTCTAACTTTATCACTTCCTGCAGATGGCCAAGTTTCGGGTCTCGGTCTAAAAACGATTTATTAAAACACGTCCGACGTGGATTGAGGGAGTCCACAAAATATTTTGATTGCTTAACGGATGACGATAACAAATACAAAAAGGCTTAGCCCAGCTAAAGGCTGACACCAGACACACTGCCTGCTCAGCTGCGACGAAAATACAACTAGTTAACGATATGGTTGTCATTATTTCCATTCATTCCAGGCCCTGGGCTCGCCGCTCGGCCAACAATTCGTCCGACGAGTTCATAGCAGAGAAGCCGCACGGTTGCATTGTCATGCTGGCTGTGCCCGAGCTGATAGTTCGCAGGGCACTGGAGTATCCGGAGAGCTCACCCAGCGGGGCATTCACCAGGATCACCTAAAATGATAAATATACTTTTAAAACTCCTGAATGGTTTTGAAAATTTCCGAAACTCACTTTGTTTCGCTCCCCCTTTGGCAGTACATCATTGATCAGGGATCGTCGACGGGAAAGGTCTGCCATAATACCAGAGATCCGTTCACTCGGTGCCACAATTTGCATGGCCATGATGGGCTCCAGCAGACGGGTGCCAGTCGTGCTCAGCAGCTGAAAGGCATTGCAAATTACAAAAAAAATTGTTTGCGAAGAATCATACGAAACAGAAGTGAAACTTCCAAAACTTATTCCCCAGCTAACAAATCCTGTTACCAATAAAATTGTTTTTGATAAAATAATGCATTTTTCTCCGTAATTTACCAGAATTTGGGTTCATGAGAAGATACGCGTGCTATTCTCATCTCTAAAGAATTTACTCCTGACCAAGCCTTAAGAAGTTTCACTTCAAAAACTCAAGATCATCACTATTAAGTCGCGAACTTACCTTTTGGACGCACTGAGCCGCCGTGGCCATGACAAAGGAGTCGGCGGTGCCACGACCAATGGTGGCGTTATGCAGACGAATCTGCGTCTCCACCACCTGACCGCCAACGCGAGGACCGCGCTCCAAGGCACTGATAGAACCCTTCCGCAGCACTTGAAGAATGCGTGGTCGCAATGTGTTGAGGTTTGGCATGTTTTCCGGAGACTTATCCAAGCTTTTGAGGAAGTCAGATCGCATTTTTAAACCAAAATAACTTTTTAGCTCACCTGAACAACTCGGTTTGGTCCCTTACCACCTCCAGTGTAATGCTGACATTCTGCTTGCTGCCAGCGATTTCCTTTTCCACGCTCATCGTGGTTATGGCGGGTGACTCAATGGTCTCCTTATAGGCGATCTGCAGGGGTCCCAGATCAACGTCGATTTTGTACTCGCTCAGTATGCGCGACTTGATGATGTCCATGTGCAGCTCCCCCATTCCACCGAGCACCGTTTGGCCAGTGACAGTATCGTAGCTGACCCGCAGGCTGGGATCCTCGCGCTGCAGCTGCCGCAGAGCCTGCTCCATGGCAGTTTGTGAAGATATACTGGGCGGTTCGATGGAGCAGAAGTACACGGCGTCTGGTATAGACGGATCTAAGGCGAAGAGCTCGTCTGAATCGTCGGCCTCGTCATCTTCCTCGTCTTTGCTGAGGGAAGTGCCTAGGTTTTGCCTTAGGCGTTTCTGGGCATTCTTCAGAGCTGACTGACTGGAGGTCAACAGGTCACCTGTAACTGTGGACTATGCAGGAAGTGTTTACTATTGTTGGTGTGTCATGAGTACTCCTTACCTTCAGGCCCGCACATATGACAACATCTCCAGACTGCAAAGAACTAACCTCTCGATATTCGTCAGCCAGGGGCTCATACAGTTTGGACACCACCTCAGCCTGACCACGAGCGGATATCAGGCGCATTCCCCGCTTTATCTCGCCGCGCAGAATCCTCACCAGCGTCAGAGGGCCACGCTGCTTGTCATGCACAATTTTAAAGACCTTGGCAGCCACCTCAGTTCTGTAATGGAACGTGGTGGTAAATCTACAAGAATTTACATTTTTCTCCCATTAACTATTACCCGAAGCAATCGTAGATTTGATTGCGTTCCTCCGGCGCGGGCAGATAGGCATTCACGGCATCCATGAGCCGCTGAATGCCAACGTTTTTGTACGCCGAACCTAGGAGAACGGGCACCACCTTCTGCTGACTGGTTGCCCGCCTAAGAGCCCTTTCAATTAGTGCGCTATCCACGTTGTCAAAGCTCTCCGTGCTGATGACCACGTCCGCCAGTTCGTCGTCTAATCCCGACAGCTGATCAATCAGTTCGTTGCGCTTCTCCTGCAGTTCCCGCAGATCATCCGAGGGCTCCAGTTTGGTTTTCGTGTATGTGCGACCCAGGTCCTTTTGCTGCCAGCTCAATCGTTCCAGGGTGATGACATCATTGATAGCTACGGAGAAGTCCAGTCTGATTAAATGTACTTTTTAATAAGTCCATTGCCAATGCTAACCTAATAATCCATCCTTGCTCTTCACGGGATACTGTAAGCAAACTGGCTGCGTGTCTAGCTTTGCCTTCAGATCGCTAACACACTTTTCAAAGTCCGCATCCGGACGATCCATCTTGTTAACAAATATCAGACGCGGAAGCTTGTGCTTATCCGCCTGTGTCCACACGGTTACCGTCTGGGCCTCTACGCCAGCCGTTCCATCCAGAACGACAATCACGCCGTCCACGGCGTACAGGGATTGTTCCACCTCCATGGTGAAGTCAATGTGTCCGGGTGTGTCGAGCAGATTAATGCTAAAAGGAGGATAAACTAAGTACCGGAAGGTAATTGAAACACGAGTCTTTACCGGTGGTTATTCCAGGGAAACGTGACCGCCGAGCTGCAGATCGTTATGCCCCGTTCCCGCTCCTGGGTTAGGTAATCGGTCACCGTATTACCGCGATGCACCTCGCCCAGGGCCCGCGTCTTGCCCGCATAGAACAGCATGCGCTCTGTGGTCGTCGTTTTACCTGATTTGGGTTTATTTACCATTTAACATAAATTAGATTGTTAAAGTTAATAACTCACCTGCATCGATGTGCGCCAGAATCCCAATGTTTCTGATTTTGCTGCTGTACCTTCGCAGCAGGATGTGAGTGGATAGCTGCTGGAGCAACCTGTTGCGCTGTTGTAAACCATTTTGCCAGGCACATTTCAGCATTTTCATTGATAAATTAATGAAAACACAAAACAGTTGCAAAATGAAAGAAAATACAGCTGTTTGGCAGTTACAGCTATCGATAAATGCCGCTAAACAGCTGTTTGTAATCGAATATTAAAGATTTTGCGGCTTGAGTTTGTGAACGCTTATTTATTATTTCCCTCCTTTTCTCGGCGTTTTATTCCTTTTATTTACTTCAAGAGTAACGTGTATTGGTTAATTAATTAATCGATCAATATTACCTTTCCGTAAAAGTGAGGAAATAAACTTAAACTCACTTTAAAGTGCATTTATCTTCTCCGAGCCTTCCATTTTCTGGTTTGTTGATTAATTTAAAATGTCCACACGCCCGCGACGAGCAGCAGCCACAAAGCAAAGGCTAGTAGTTGAACTTTCGGACTCGGAGGAAGATGTGGAGTCCAATGAGGACAATAATTACAGGCCACGAGAGGCTAATAACCGCCAGACCGACCGCGCTGCAGAGGGCTTGGCGGGGTAAGTGGGCTGCTAATCCCTTAAAATACACATCTGGTTAGAGAAAAACTAACCCCAGTCCCACACAGCTCCAAGCGCAAGGCTTGGCCCACCTCCAAGGTTGCCGCAGCTGAGGCACCGGCGGCCAAGAAAAAGCGCGGCAAAAAAGGAAAAGAGGACGAAAACGCCTGTCCCAACGAGACAGAGCTACAGGATGAGGTACCTCCACCAACCGTAACACAAGCAAATGCACCCGCTGTCAGGCCATCAACCACAGGCCGCAGCTCGTTCTGGGAGCGCCGCAAGGTGTGGAACATCCACGAGCTGTTGGCTGAGACGGAGAATATCCAGCCACAGGCAGCCAGGAATATTGTGCAGCTGTTTGAGAACGAAAACACCATTCCCTTTATATGCCGGTAAGTAGGCCTAATCATCACTACAATCATTAGATACCAATTTGCGAACATTCCTAGCTACCGACGAGACCTGGTGGACCACATAGCGCCAGATCGCCTGCGCGATATTCGGAACACCTACACGGATATTGTGGATTTGCGCAAGAAGGCTGAGAACATAGTCAGCCAGTTGGGGCGGGAAAACGTCCTCAATGCGGACATTCGAGACGAGCTGATGTGCGCCAAGACCAACGAGGAACTGGAATTCCTCTACGCCCCCTACAAGCCAGCTAGCAAGGGCACCCTGGCGGAGCGGGCAAAAGCTCTGGGCCTGGAGGAGTACGCCGACCGTCTGCTCTACGGCTCAGCACCCAAATTAGACATACAAAAAATTGTGGACCCGCGGAACGAGGCCCTGGCAACGGAGGCCCTTGTAATCAGTGGAATTTGCAACATTATTATACACAATATCAGCAAGAACACCAATGTTTTGGAGCAGACCCGAAAATTGTGAGCCTACGGTTTAATGGCAAACATAATGTGAATATATTTATGAATAATTTTCAGACAAAGTGTCCATCGCGTGTTCCTCAAGTGCAGCAAGACCAAGGAGTCGGCGGCGTCGTCCTCCAAAGCAGCTGCCAGCAAGGCAAGCTGCAGCAAAGGATCCAGCGGCATTATGGACAAAAAGTTGGACAGCTCAAAGTTCGAGAACTACTTCAACTTTCAGGGGGACATCAAGACCATAAAGCCGTACCAGATGCTGGCTATCAATCGTGGCGAGAAGCACAAGTTTCTCTCAGTGAAAATGGAGACGAGCGATTACCTTAAGCGGGATCTGATGCGCTTCATAACCGATCAGTACATGTCAGAGGGTCTGCACTATCCGCTTCGCAGGGAGATATTCACGAAATCCCTGGAGGAGTGCTATGCGAAGAAGTGTAAGAAGCGGTTAAGGTTTACCTTATACATCGTTGGTTAGCGACTCAATCATATTACAGTGCAACCTTTGATGTCCCGCCAAATACGGGCTGATCTGAAGGAGAAGGCCCAGAAGGCGGCCATCGATGTGTTTGCAAAGAACCTGAAGCAACTGCTACTGATGTCTCCCTTGAAGGGCCAACGCATTCTGGGCATTGATCCGGGGTATACCAATGGTTGTAAGCTGGCCGTCATATCGGAGACAGCAGATGTGCTGGACACGGGTGTTATCTATCCGCATGGGGCCAGGTCTAATAAGCGAGCCGCCGAGCAACTGCTGCTTCAATTTCTCTCCAAACACAAGTAAGGCGGAGCGTGGTATATTATATAGTATAATATGTAAAAACTTTACCTTTTAAAGCTGCCAAATTATTGCCTTGGGCAATGGTACTGCCTGCCGGGAGACCGAGCACTGGCTGACCGATATGTTCCAGGCCGGGATCTTGGACAGCCGAAGCATTCGGTACAGCATCGTTAACGAGAACGGCGCTTCTGTTTACTCCTGCAGCGATGTAGCCGCCAAGGAATTTCCCACTATGGATACGAACGAAAGGAGCGCAGGTTTGGAAACTAAACAAAGCAATATAACTTCCATTCCATTCTACTATCTTATCTTCATGTAGTTTCCATTGCTCGTCGTCTGAATGATCCGCTCAGTGAGTATGTAAAGATCGAACCGCGCCACCTGGGCGTCGGCATGTATCAGCACGATGTGTCGGAAAAGAACCTTACCGAATCCCTGAAAGATGTCGTCTCTGAATGTGTCAGCTATGTGGGCGTGGACCTCAACACCGCCAGTCTCAGTGTGCTCAAGTAGGTGTTAGCTATCCCAGGGTCCTGGTGGAGATATGTATATTATTTATTATCTACAGGCACATTGCTGGACTGTCCGAGAAGAAGGCGGAGAAGATCATAGAGCATCGGGCGCAGAAGGGACCGTTCAAGACCCGCAAGGATCTGCTATCGGTGCGAAGTATAGGCGAGAAGTCCTTCGTCCAGTGCGCCGGCTTTGTGCGTATCGAACCGCTAAGCGTTGGCGGGCGACTGCAGAACCCCCTGGACTGCACCTGGGTGCATCCCGAGAGCTACAAAGTGGCGGACAGGTAGGTCGGCGACTAATAATTAACTTTATTCTTTAATAAGGATTACTGGAACTTTAAATTAGTTTACTGCGTATCCTCCAATAGGGAGTTGCCACTGGACACTGATACGAAACCACAGTTGTCTCGCCTGATCTTGTCAGGAATCTTTGGTTCACAAAGATCATCAAACTCCTTTAAATTAACATGAATCTCACAGGAGTTGGGGTGCTGACACCAGCACGGCATATACGGCTTCAGGGGGTCCTTCTTATCGCACCGCTTGCACGTGCAGTTCTCCATGCCGGAGTTCATGAAGTCCTTGAAGTTGCTCTCCTTGGTCAACAGCGCCAAATAGTCCTCTATGGAATGCTCCTTCATGGGATCCATCAGCTCCGCCCAGGTCTTCATCTTGACAATCACACCAAAAAAGTAGGTATTCAGGTCTTCAATTGTCTGCATCACGGTGTCCAGTTCAAGGAGGAAGGGGCTTTTTAGGGACTTGTCCAGTCGGGACAGGCGCACCTCCAGCTCCGGCATGCATTTGCGCATGTTTAGGAATGCTTTCATCAACTCTGTGCTGAAGAGTGCAAAGTTAGCAATCGAAATGGTTACCATTTGTGGCATCGTCTTACTTAGACTGATTGACGGCATTGTAGGCCCGCTGGAACTCGCAAAGGGCCCGCTCCTCGGCCATCCGGCTAAGATACTCGGGATATAACTTGGTGCAGGCGGTTGTGCCCACCAGGAGGCGATAACGCACACCGTGGTAGCGCATCTCCTTCACCTTCTTGATCTGCAGGGGCTTGGCCTTCGCCAGCAGTCGCGTTAAAATTGCCAGTTTCTGGTCCATGAGGAGGATCTGCTTGTGTACGCACTGCTCCAGCAGGTAGTCGCAGCGGGTGTACGGGTTATGGCAGTGCTCAAAGGTGGGCTCTAGCAAATGTAAGGGAATAGTCGAGCCACGACAAGGTGGCGGGAGAGGACGCCGCTTGTACCGCTCTGGCGGGTACTCCCAGCAGACGCCGAGTTGAGTCTGAAGGGGCTTGGCGATGGGATGATCCCAGCAGGCCTTATACACTGGCTTCTCGCGGTGTCCGTAAAAGGGCTTGTCGCCGCAGAATTCGGGCTCAGCGCCACAGGATATACTTTTAACCTTTTCCGTCGGCATCCGCGGATATTGCCAGCGCTCGTCATATTTACGCTTTAGCTCGGCGAGCTTCGACATAACGAAAATGGGAAATTTTTAAGTATATGGAAATCGTTCTAAAACCAAATTTATGTTTTCAGTATTGTGGCGGAATGTGACTTGAAGCTGACGGATATAGGCAAGGCTGGCTTTATAGCACGCATCAAGGAGTTTGCCGCCTCACAGCCCAATTTAGATCGCATGGCCAAGCAACACAAACTGCCCATGGAACGTGTGAGTGCCATGCTTAAATAATCAAATAAAACTAATCCATAGCTAGTGTTAATAAGGTAAACAATACGACGGACAGCCATACCACTCAGCTCTCACGAGAGCTGCTCTCTTTGATTTTGTCTGGACAGTCGTACGCTTGCTAGAAAGAGAGCAAACGATCGACTGACGTCACCGCATAGATAAGCGCATCGTTGCTCTAGTGATTTATGTTCGCCTGTTACACGAAATGTAAGAAGCGGGCAATTGTTATTATTGTTTCGGCCACAACAAATTCCCAATCAGGAGGTTTCCCCGTAGACATTGATCTAATGCATGGTTTCATGTACCAGGCGCTCAGAATGCAGCAGGAGGATGATTAGTAAAGTGTAAACATATTTCATAACTGTTTAATGTTCTCGCGAGAGCTGCTTACTGGAAAGAGAACGAAAGATCGACTGACGTCACCACATAGATAAATATGACATTTGTATCGCTGCTCTACTGATATCTGATCGCCTGTTACATGAAATGTAAGAAGCGGGCAATAATTGTTGTTATTGTTTCGGTAACAACAAGTTCCCAATCAGCAGTTTTACTAGTACAAATTTATGAAATGCTGGATTTCATGTACCAGGCGCACAGAATACAGCAGGAGGATGATTTATTTATTGTAAACATATTTAATAACTGTTTAGTACTCTCGCGAGAGCTGCTCTTTTTTTTATTTATTCTCTCCAGTCGTACACTAGCTAGAAAGAGAGCGAACGATTGACTGACGTCACCGCATAGAGAAGTGTATCATTGATCTGCTGGCCTCTGTTCGCCTAATACACGAAATGTAAGAAGCGGGCAATTGTTATTATTGGAGGATGTAAACATATGCAGCGCTCGAAAAAGAGAGCAGCTCTCGCGAGAGCACTAAACAGTTATGAAATAGGTTTACAATGAGCTAATCCTCCTCCTGCTGCAGTCTTAGCGCCTGGTATAATATAATGCATTTTATACTGGGAAACTTGTTTTGGAACTTGTAGTGAATGAGAGCAAAATTGCCGAACATAACTGAAGCTTGGGGTCCTGTCACATTCGGCTTTCTGGGCCCTGTGTGTTTTTATTTATTTTATTTAACTATGTATTTACATTTCTTTTTAATTCTTTATCCATCTATTTACTTTTTATTTAATAATCTATTTTAAGTTTAGATTAACATTAGGATTGGTTTGTCCAGCCAAGACGTTTGTCTTGATTGTTTAGATTTTATCTTTAATATCTTGGTCATTGCTACTGTCCAGTGGTCCAGTGGTACCCAAGAGTTCCGATACTGGATCGGCCTCCTAATGTCGGTTACCGTGAGACTTGTTGATGATGCTGGCCCGGTTCTAACTCAGGCGGCTGATGACCCTTCTTTTAGAACATAATGCTTACCTTTTCTTTGTTATTTTATTGCAGTTGGAATTCCTGCTGATTGCCCTGCAACGCGAATTGCTGCAAGACTATCGTGCTGATCTGAACAAGCGGCCGCTCTTCAAGCAGGGCCTAACACGGCTGGATGAGCTCAGTATGGGCGATGTGGTGACCGGTGAGTAATGGATTACATTTAAGCACGCAACTTAACCATCTGTCTGCGAATTTAGGAGCGGTGACCAACGTAACCCAGTTTGGCGCCTTCGTGGACGTCGGTGTGGAGCGCGACGGGCTGATACACAAGAGCCACATGAACAACAGTGAGCTCAGCATCGGCGATCGCATTGTGGCATCGGTGGTGAAGGTGGATCTGCAGCGACGTCAGTTGGGCCTGCGGCTTGAGAATATGCTGTTGGAGACGGACACGTCGTTCACGTTCAAGGAGGAGCAATAAAAAATCAAACGACTGGGATTTGATGCTTTTGGAAGTATTTAATGAGTCATATTGTAATTGGTTGGTTGCTCATGAGAGCATTCATATACATACTATACTCGTATATAGATCATATATGTGTATATGTGTATATGCATACATAGTATAACGGCTTTCCTAAATTTACTCAAAGCTTATCTGTTAGTAATAAATGTTCACATAAAAATCACCGTCTCTACGTCCGTGTTCTTGACCTACTCCTGCTACTACAAATGTTTTCGAGTTCTCTTATTATAACCATTCTTGGACGTTGATGCACTACGGTCAGTACACTCAAGTGGCCCTTGCGACACCAAGCACGTGCTTGTTATGGTTAGGTTTAATGGTAAATGAATGACCGAGGGGTGATTTATTGCTTTAAAACTAAGTGTGATGATGCCCTCGAAAAGCCAGTTTAAAAGGATGTTTGACTAAATAAATATACAATATGCATACATTTAGGCGCTTGGCTTGGCTTGCTTTCGCTGCTTTCTCTTCACTTCACTTAGTTTGTTTCGAATTTTTATTGCCGTTTCAGTAGAGTTGTTAAAAATAATTACAAACAATGTTATATAATCTGCATTTACATAATTACACAATACAATATAATATATTAGAATATATTCAAAAATATATATGTATATGGTGTTTATAAATTTATTGTTTCCTCCATCCTCCTCATGCGATATCAATTTCATATTCTAGCTACATGGACATGTCGCGTGATCAACCGATAATTGTTTGTATAAATAAATATATATATGTATTTGCCCGTACATAATATTGGAGTAATGTAATGTGATAATTCATCGCAAAAGGCCAATAAACAAGTCGTACGTAAAGCATATCAAGTGGTATCGTAATAATTGCTTAGGGTAATGCTAATGCTCTTTCTTGCCCTTCTTGCTCTCGTCGTATCGTATTATCGTAGAGATATTCAATAATTTATAATTTTTATTTTTATCATTTATAATGATAGCATAGGTAATGATGTAAGTATTGTTTATCAACTCTCGTAATAATAAGTCTATGTATAAGCAGTTTTCATTCTCGTTCTTCAGAATCTTCTTGGCGAAGCGCAAACATGATTTAAATAAGTCGAATCTGAA
Source organism: Drosophila parvula (assembly GCA_018904695.1). Taxonomy (NCBI): domain Eukaryota; kingdom Metazoa; phylum Arthropoda; class Insecta; order Diptera; family Drosophilidae; genus Drosophila; species Drosophila parvula. The sequence continues at coordinate 90,670 of JAEIIG010032501.1, read as the reverse complement.
GCGAGCAGATTGCGTACAACAGATGAAACCGATATCATCGTCGTGGGAACCGAATTCGAGTCCTTGAGATTGAATTTAAATTTTCATTTGAATTTGAGAAAATCCTCCAGCCAAATAATCTTCTGATGAACGACCTTCTTCGGTTCTCGGCTACAGTTATAGTTAATTATCGTGTGTTCTTTGTTGGTAGTCTAATTATCTCAAATGATCGTTCCTTAACTCGCAACGGTTACAATTAAGGTTAAAGTAATTGAAAAGTGCACAGTTTCCGAATTTCTTCAGTGGCAGACACGGCACAGCCGCAACGCTTGAGTTTACAGTGTGTATCGAATTTTGGATTTGGAGCTGTGTATGTGGTGCTGAGTGTATGCGAGTGTGTGGATGTGCTCCCGGCGGAGGAGGCAGCTTGTGGCATTTCGGAGTATTCTATTCAGATTCGTTCGTGTGGCAGTGCCTGTGCCCTGCTCCTGCTTCGCTGAAGGGAAGACAAAAAAAATAGAATTACACATGCTGGACAACAATTCCAATTCGGGATTGCTTGGGTCTGGACTTACCGGTGGCCAGGATGCGCAGGATGCGGATGTGTGGGAGGTGTATGTGTGTTTGGGTTGGAAATGATCGAAATCAAGAGCGAAACGAAACGAAATTATTTCTTTTTCTTCTCTTTTCTGCAAGTGTAGAACGGAACGGTAAGGTAAGCGATATTAGCAATTGTGATTCGGAAGAAAATAAAAATCTCGGATGGGTGAAGTTCGTATATAGGTTCGCACTAAGCCAAGCTGGACACTGACGAATTAGCGAGTTAAACATTGGGGATTTGGCCTTGGCCTGCTCACATTCAAGGTACGGGTAGGGTCGGGGCATTTACAGGGAGAACCTCTCTGGTAGCGATCGCTAGCCTCCGGCGTGCTTCGTGTGCTGTTGCTGTTGTGACTATGTGGCATTAATCTGGGCAAAATACTAAGCTGGCTAATGGCTTTTCGAATAGAGCAAGCGCCGCCAGAGGGGGCTGCTGCAGCAGCAGCAGAAGACATCGAGCCATCTGTAAGATTGAAGAATTCTTCCATTTGGGTTTTGCTTTTGAACACGGGTGTGAGAGTTGAACGCAAACGAAATTCAAACGGGGGCAACGAGTAACAGCAACTGGTTTTGGGGTCCACCTAGGGTCCGTCGCCGGGTTATTAGAATGAGTTCCATCAAAGACAATACAAGCTTCAAGATAAGTAACGCCATACGATTATTTTTCACTCGGATTTTTGGTCCAGAAGAGAGACCGCTCTAGAGCCAGCCGCTCTCTCGTACGCATACGGCGACAGCCAACGAATGTGTGTATGCACACGTATTCTCAAGCATTCTAGATATTTACTCACACATGCGAGCTTATTTTTACGCTCTCAACTTTGTGCGAATGGAGAGAGCGCTTACATATTGCAATTCAAATGTATGATCGGTACTCATCTTGATATTTAATAAGTCTTTGGTTCCATGTTTTGGTAAATCGGTGAAGGTGACTTGTGTGCTTTTAACCATCAATTAGGGTTCGTGTGATGGGGTGTAGGTGTAAGTGTTGGGTGTTTAATGAGTCCAGGCCTTTATCATACAAGCTTAATTCTCAGTTGGGTGTGTGCGGACATGTAAAAATTGTTTAATGCTATTTGGTAGGTGTGAATGTGGCATGTATATTTATAATTAGAATGCTTTTAGCTTAGGTTTAAACGATAAACGTCTGCTACTGTTAATGAACCACATTTCGTGTTTTTTTTTTTTCTACATATTTCTTCGTTCAATTTCGTTTATAACTAGGTATATTTCTATATATTCGGTTTGTAACGCCAAAACTTCGGTCAGCTACAAGTGCTACAAAAAACAGTTTCGTTTATAGTTCTATTCTTTAAATCGAATGCCTTCGTTCGCTTCTAGCTAAGTTCTTAATTATTCATTGAGTTTTCACAGCATGTGGTGTGGTTGTGGTTGGTTGCTTCCAAAATAAAACCATTATTCACATAAGAACTAATTACATTAGGGGGGTCTGGTCTTCGGTCTTTGTCTTCTCGTGGTTTTAATTGCCTACGCGCAACACATTAAGTCTGGCTTTCAGTTATTGTTTGTTTATACGTAGCTATCGTAGTTAAAACTATTCAAAATAAAGCTTGCACTTCTGTGGGGATGTGGGGACTCGAAAAATGCAAAACGATAATGCAAAAAAGAACAACGCACGCACACGAAATATATATTTACACAGAGTTTAGATCATAATAGTGGACACAGCACAGTAATGCCAGCAACACAACAAAACACAACAGGCAAGTGAGTCCCGGAACAGATAGTGCCAACAGACACTAGTCGACATAGGGATCCGGTGAGCTCTGCGGAACGACACAACACAAGATTTAAGGGAAGCGCACACAACACAACACAAAATAGCAACGAAAGCGGAGAAGACAGGCAACGAAAAAAGAAAGAAGGGAAAGTAACAGAAAGAGCCGATCGGGGAGAGATCGCTTAAACCACACAAGCTGAGAAAACTCCCATTACGCGTCAGCCAATGTCCTGCTGCACATTGCCGGAGGACGAGGAGCTGCTGCTGCTGCCGCTAGGGCGTTGCTGCTGACTGTACCTGTTCGTTGGCGGTGCCTGCTGCTGCTGATCCTTCTGCTGCTGCTGCAGGTTAATACTTGGCTGGCATGTGGTGGTGTTGCCCACTGGGAATGTGTCGGCCTCTTCTTCAAGCGCCGCCGCCGCCGCCTGGGCCGGCTGTTGGGCCTGCAGCTCCAGCTGCTGCTGGTCTGCCAGCAACTTGGCGCTTAGTATGCTCACATAGGTGCGGTAGCGACGGATCTAAAAAATGCATTAAAAAAAGATACGTTTGAAGTTCTTACAACAGGAAGCATCAAGAAATAATTACCTCGTACTGCAAGTAGCTCTCCTTCTCCTTGTAGTTCTGCAGCGGCAGTCCCTTGCTGGGAATCGGACCCTTCTTGTGCTCGTTTAGCTCCTGCTCCAGCTGGGCCAGCTGCACCTCGTGCGACTCCAACTGCTCCTTCTGCAAACATGAATTTATCGCGAGTTAGAAGTATGATAGGAGAGCCTCTATCTCTAATACCCACCAGCATCAGCTTGGACTGTTTGCTGGGCAGAAGCGGACGCTGGAACCTCTTTTGGCTGCCCACCCCGCCCTCGAGCGGTGGCGCTGAAATGGCGGCACACACGTAATTGATCGTCTCCACCCACGATTGGAGCTCTTTGGAGTCGCTGGTCTGGAAGAGATACTCAGCCTGATCGGCCGTCTGCAGGCGGAACACATGTTGCTTCTTGGTATAGTCGTTGGCCTTAGTGGCCAGTGCGTGATGTATGCGTATTGCATTGTGCAGATTGTCGGACATCTGTGTGTGGTTTAGGGACATTCCATAAATTATATATTCTATCTAATCCTATAATTCTATAATTGATTATAAACTCACTTGACTCTTGCGAAAACCGTGCTCGTCTTTGTGCAGATACAGCACAAGATCACGCAGCGTACAGTAGAACATCTTCCAGGAGCGTTTGCCAAAGGGAGCTGCAAATGAGATAAAAGATTATTCACATGAGCATCTGCTTTATCCCAAAAGATCCATAATTTTTTTAGAATTGGACTCACTTTTTTTGGAGCTGCTGTCGTAGCAGCATTTACGCATCACATAACCCTTCTTGTACTCCACAGCCGTGGCCAGTTCCGGTGGATCGAGGAAGGGATTCTGGCCCACATTGCCCAGAGCACTGTTGTTGGCCCTTTGCTGTTGCTGCAAATCGGCCGCCTCCTCATCTCTGAAAGCGTTATAAATTATTAAAATTACTATCTATACGTAAAGTATGATATAACAGCATTGACAAAAATATCACGCTCAATATTATATCGCAAACATTATAAACTATTATAAATCAAAATTTACAGTATCGAAAAATATAGCACCTAACGTTTTAATTAATATTAACGAAAAATATTGGGAAAATGTTAATTGTCTGTCTGTTTTTCCGATTATATTGGTTCGATATATAGAACAGAATATAGATTTATCGGACATGCAACGTTAAAATAGTATTAAATCTCGATATCGTATAGATCTATTCACACTTACAAAGCCCATTCCAGCGGCTTGGTTTTAATGGCCTGATATAGAAACTTAAGCACATCCTTGGGAAAGTTCTCGCCATCGTTGAGATCAGCCAGGTTGTCCACGAACTCCGCACAGCTCATCTTGCGATTGATGTTGGCGCCGTGCAGGTCCGTATTCAGCAGCATTATGGCACAAGTTAACGTGTGCACGGCGTCCTGAGAGTTGAAGGTGCCCGGATTGCAGTCGAGGAAGCGCTTGGAGAAATGTACCAGCACCCGTTCCCGTTCCTGTGTCTCGCCGGATAGCGAGAATTGTTGCAGAAACTCGCGCAGTGACTGGTCCAGTGACTTTTTCTCGAAGATGAAGTACTTCAGATACTCATCGGCAACCGCCCGACTGAAGTCGTTGCTGTGCGTGTAAAAGGAAAAGTTCGGATCGGAAAAAGTTTATGGAAGGGATGAAGTTTAAGGTACTCACTTTTTGCTGAGGTGTCGCGAAACATCGCTCTTCTTGAAACCGTCGAGGGAGTGCAGTCTTTTGGCCAAACGAATGGCCGAAGGCATGTCGACGGCCTTGGGCGAGTAGTGGTACGAGTGAAGCGACTCCACATCGCTGCCATCGTCGGAGACGGGCGGCGAGCCATCCCGCAGAACACCGATGGCCGTTGTGCCCAGCGGTTCGTCCGTCAGCGTGATTACATCCTCCTCAGAGCGTCCGCCGCCGACGCCACTATTGTTGCTGTCCAAGCCGCGCACTTGGATGACCACCTTGTGCTCAGACTGTTCCCGGTCGCGATCCCTTTCCCGCTCCCTCTCGCGCTGCTGTTGCTGCTGGGCACGCAGCTGCTGCTTGAGCTGCTGGCGCTGCAGCGCCGCAGCATCCGAAACGAGAATGGTGGAGTCCGAGTCACTGGGATCGCTAAGTACCATGCCGCCTAGAATATCGCGAGAACTCAATAAGTTATCGTCGTCTTGGTAGTCGGGACTAGATATATTCGAAATGGCTTCTGAGACGCTCTGATCGTTGTTGCCACCACCACCACCACCACCAGTTACGCCACCACCACCATTGCCTCCGCCTGGGCAGCTGAGCAGACCAGGCATCCCGCTGGGCGGCTGAGAACGCTGCTGTTCTTGTTGCTGTTGCTGCTGCTGCGCGGATGTGGGACCATTGCTGCTGCTACCCAGGCCCAGGGCGCCCTTAGAGCCCGACGAGGACATCACCGATGAGGATACCGACGTGGGCGAGGCCGGACTGCCCACAGCCGAGTGCTGGGGCGACGAACTAATGGAACTTGAATGTGAATTTGAATGCGATTGCTGACCGTAGAATGCTTGCTGCTGCTGCTGCTGCTGTTGTTGCTGTTGCTGGAGTTGCTGCTGCTGTTGGAGATGCTGCTGGTGCTGTTGCTGCAGCTGCTGCTGATGCTGCTGGAACTGCTGCTCCTGCTGTTGCTGCTGTCGCTGTAGGGCAGCCAATTGGTGCGGCTGCAGTGGCGCATTATAGGTCCACACGATCCGATCGCGATCCGATGCCTAGGATGTGCAACAAGCCAGGGATTAGTTAACAAGGAAATGGCATATGAGTTATTGATATAGATATATATGCTCTATATAGATTTTTATGTCAGATCTCGAATTTCCATTTGGCCGGCCGCTACCCCATCTCCCAAGGGGGAGGCAGGAGTCCTAAGGAAGCGTACGGTGTCTGTGTCAGGGTGTTTCGGGGTGTTGTTGTTCGAGAGAGAGTGTGTGTGTGTGACAAAGCGATTGTTTTTTGCTCTCTTCTACATACAAAACTCTTTCCAAGCGCAGGCATAAATCAAAACAAGCAAAAGTCGAAACACAATCGAAATGAAAAGTCACATTAATCAGCATGCCAACTATGCGAATGGCAACCTTTTTGCACAAGATATAGTTTAATTTGCTGCTGCAGTTCATCGTTCTTGGGGCACTTGGGGCTGACGAATGTTCGCTGCTGTTGCTGCCGCAGTTGTTGTTGTCGCCGGCTTTGCTGCTGCTGCTGCTGTTGCCGCCGCTATTTCTTCTGCTGCTGCTGCTGCTCCTGCTGCTGCTCTGGTTGTTGTTCCGCTCACTCTCGTTGTTGTTGGAGGCCAGTGAGGATGACGAGGAGGAGGAGCAGTTGTTTACAATTACAGTGGCCATCGACTAGAAGGCTCACGGGGACAATAAATTGCGCATATCAAATCGATTCGAGAAGAGTAGCCAAAGTAGGAAACAAGAGAATGGAGAACGGAGAACGTAGAACGTAGAACAGAGAATGTAGAAACGGAGAAACGAGAAAACGAAAAGAAGAAAAAAACACGAAACCAGAGAGTAAGATAGACAGAGAGTAGTTTAGTAGTAAGTAAGAAGGTATACGTAATTAAGTAAGTGGAAAAGTTGAAAGTAACAAGTGATCAAGAAAAATAGAGGCTCTATGTCTATGTCTAGGGATGATGGGAGGATTATGTAGATTGATGTCTTATACAACAATGCAGTGGCTAACACACACACATAACACACATAGCAAGGACGTGGGGACAACAGTCTAGGGGAACCAACAACAGTTAACGAAAACCGAAACGAAACAAAACTCTACTAAAGCGAAACTTCTCAAAGGGAGCGGAAAACTCATTAACTACGAGTCAGGGGAGGTGGTGTCAAGTGTTCTGGCGGGAAATTCGACGTTGTCTAGCTATGTAGCTCTATCCAGCTCCAGCTCCTGCTCCTGCGTGGGGCGGTCTATCCCGCGGAGTGGAAAATTGCTGATCAACAGCGACGCCTTACCTGCGAATCCTCCGAGTCCTGGCGCGTGTCCAGCAGCGTGTTCAGCGAACTATTCACATCCTCATCGATGTCAATGGGTATCACGGCGGCAATGCCTTCGCGCTGGATCTGCTGCAGATGGTCCTCGGACTTGCTGGTGCGGAAACCGGCGGCATCACACTTCCGCACCACATGCCCGTTGTGCCGGCGCACCACCACAGCTCCGGCACCGGCACCGCCGCCAGCGCCACCGCCACTGCCCGACTCCTGTCCGCCGGCCAGAGAACTGGGCTCCGGACTGGTGGGCACCGAGTTAGCCGTCTCCTTGTCGATCAGCGGCGTGGACAACGAGATCGGTGAGGTTGGCACTGAGAAGGAGGTCTCGTCCAGGCCCAGACCGCCCGCCTCGCTTTTAACAGTGGTCGACGATGAACCCGATCCCGAGCGTCCGGCACAGTCGACGGCATCTCGATTCCGCTGCTGCTGGCGTGTGGCCGTCCGCTGCTTAAGGGCTCGTAATCTCTGCTTGGCCGAACCGGAGCCCAGCGAGTTGGTTGAGTAGTCCTCGTCGCCAGCATCGTTCTCCTCGTCGTCGTAGGCATCATCATCGTCGTCTTCGTCGTCCACCAAACACTGCCGATCACTGTCATCCTCGTCGCCACGGCCCAGTCCGCTCTGATAGGTTTCGATGTTGGTGATGTCGTAGTGCGTCTGGTCCTCCTCGCGCTCCTCAACCTCCTCTTGCTCTTCCAGCTCGTCCTCGTTTTGGTAGTACTCGTAGCGTTGCTGTTGATGTTGCTGGCGATACCGCTGCTGCTGCTGCTGCTGTCGCTGGCGCTGCTGCCTGTTGTCCTCGTCCTGGCCGTACTCCGCCTCCTCGTCCCGCTCCAGCTCTTCGCACATCAGTAGCGTGTCGTTGGTCAACGAGTCCTTGCGGTTGTAGCTGTTGTTGATGCTATCCCGCTGCTGTTGCTGCTGGTGCGGCTCAGGCTGCTGCTGCTGTTGTTGCTTCCGCAACACCTTGGCCTCGCGCTTCACCGAATCCGAGCTGGTGTTGGTGGGCGAGTCCACTGACGAGGAGGACGTGGGCGAGGATTCGCCAGATGCACGCGGCGCCAGAGCACCGTTGATCCGGGGGTTAACTAGACGACTGGGTGAGTCCCGGAGACTGTCCACCTGCAAGAGAAAAGTTCAAGTTAAGTCACAAAGTGTGTGTTCATTTCACTTACCTTCTTGGCCTGGGCGGGCAGGAGATTGCTGGTCTGCGGTGTCCGGGACAGGTTAAGTATCAGGTCACCGGTCATCATGTAAGCCTCAAAGCGTGGCGCCTTTGCCGGCTGCGGTGGCGCCGAGTTGGGTTCCGGTTCTCGATCCTGCTCCCTGTCCGTTGAGAATCGCTGCCGGGTAACCGGACTGCCACTGTAGCTGTTCGAGTGCTGGAGCGACTGCGGCGGCAGCTGGGCGGAATGCCCGATTCCGTTGCCGTTACCGTTTCCGTTCCCGTTCGCTGCCTTTGTCGGTATCTGCGAGGGACGGGGCCGCTTATTCTGTGGCGAATGGAGCAAGGGCACGGGCTTGGGAGCGGGACACTTGAGCGCCTGTGGAATGCGTGAGGGGCGGAAGGTGGGCGAGGTGGCCTCTCCGCCGGTGGGCGATGTCGGTCCGACTATACCCGTGTTGCTGCTGGTCGTCGAGGTGGTGATGCTCGTCTCCACCACCTTGATCTTGGTGGAGCTGGCCGAAGAGTTGCGGCTGTGGGTGAGCGTGTGCGAGGCGGTGGTGGTGGTGGTGGTGGATCCACTAGCATGCAATGGCGACGAGGTCTGGCGTAGCGAGGGCAAGTGCGTGGGCGACTTGTAGCGCAGGCCGCTCTGCGTGGACGTGGGCGTGGTCGCTGCTCCCTTGGCGCCACCGGCGGGACGATGGTTAGGCGAGGAGTGGGGGCTGCTGCTGTGGTAGTCGTAGATGTTGGGCGACTCAATGTCCACATAGTGCGGACTCTGGGTGTTGGCCAGCTGCTCTTTGATCCGGGCCTTGAGCTTGGGATCTGGTTGGGAGGAATAAATAATTGATGAATGAATAATTTATAATATTGCTGATTAATAATATATATAAATATTGAATTGAGTTTAAAGTAAATCAAAAGTAATTGAAAACCTATAAAACTCCTCAAATGTTTATATAAAGAAATGCATTCACTGAATCCATCATTTATTCAGTTTATTTCAGTTCGGTTCGGTTTGATTCGGTTTGCTTGGGTTTGCTTCAGAACAGGTTTGCATCCTTGAGTTACCAAGCGAATTTCCACCTACCTCGCTTCAGCTCCAAGGTCACCAGCTGTTCCGACAGACGCAGGCATTTGAGAACTGTTTATAAAATAAAAAAAACAATGTGTCTTAAGTTGAGTATTTACGGCTTTCTCCGCACACTCACCTTCCTTCGTTGTGTAGCGATGGACATCCGTGTCGTTGACTTTGAGGATGACATCCCCGGCCTCAACCTGCGAAAGATCCAAGAATATAACCAAAAGATTGAGTGGGCTAATCACTGACGAGGGCAAACAGTAGAGAATGTGATGGGATGGGATAGATGGTTGGGACGGTATATTATATTGGACGAGAAAAGCCTATTGATTTTCTTTCGACTTTTGTTATTATTATTTGCATGTTAGCCGAAACCCCGGCTGTCGGCACTTGTAAACTATTTTTAATTTTCTTCTCGATGGGCCTTCGCAACGCGTGGAAAAGCGGCAACGCGACTACACGGCAACGTCGAGGGGGGAGGGAAGAGCATGAAATCACAACGTGGGACGACATTGGCGCCTTATTTACTTGCTGACGTACAACGGACGAGCGAGCGGACGGAGCGGAGCTCTCGGTGTCCGGGGCTGGTACGAGAGTGGTACGTGGAGCCTTCACCTCCGGCCAGCGACAACGGAGGCGCTCATAGATTATTCAATAAATATGCTATGCTAGGCATTATTAGTGCCGGGGATTCCGCCCGAAAAACGCGACACGCGCCAGGCTTTCTCTGCTTCCCTGGGTTCATGCAAAATGCAAGCGGAACGAAGCAAATTACTCTTATATACTTTTATTGCATAATTAGGTTGACAGGCTTCCCGACGTGCCTTTTATTATTTATGTTATGCCGCCCCCCGGACAGAGGAGGAGAAGAGGGGACTGGCAGGAAGTTGTGTGCGCCTCCTTGCGAGACACTTGACGCGGACTGTGGCTGGCAATTAAAACTAAAAGTCGCACTAATTCATGCTCTCACAAATGCCCGTGGCTCGTGGGGCATGGTTATACCCTGCTGCACGAGAGAAGTCTGCACGAAGAGAGAGAGTAACCAGAAATGGGGCTGGGAGAGAGCCGCCCGTCCAGAGAACTTTGCAGCCAAAAAGTGAGAATTGAGATGGATCCCCTGCCAAGTGCAACGTGTGGAGAGCCTGCTGCATCTGCTGCGGGCGTCGGGCGGCGGGCGGCGATGCAATTCAATTAAAAACTGCGCTTAAATTAATTGTGCCACCAAAAATCGTTGCCTGCCTGTAGTAATACGTAACCAGCCCAAAGGGGTTGCAAGCGGAGTGTGGGAAATGCAATTTCTAGGCGAAAAGAAAGTTCGTAATGCAAATTTGATGTTTTCCCCTGTGGCAGGCAGCATCTGTATAAGCCAACACGACAAAGGCACCTCCCTACCCTCTCCTTCTCGGAAACATTGGAAACATGTTCGCCGCCTTTGATAACAAGCCGCGATTAATGGCTTGCGGCGAGGAGGAAGCTCTCTGGGATTCGATTAGGCACTTTTACCCACACAGCCGTGGACACAACTAGACGCAGGTGTGCACACACACGAATGCAAAAAAAATTGCTTCTGCATTTCACTTTCACGCTCTGAAGGGGAGCAGCGAACGATAGCAAACAGATACGCCTACAGTGGAGCTTTCACAGATTCAACTTCTTATAATATATTTAAAATATATATTAACTATGAGTCATCGTGGACTAATCAGAGATATACGAGGGTACTCCAGGAATAGCTTGGGATAATAAACCCTTAAACATGGGTTTACAAGAATGCAATGATGCTTTTTTACGATGTACAATTTTGTAAGGATAATTTCGCAGACATTTTTATTTGGGTTTAAAAAACCCTACTGATTTCTAGAGCGCCCCTGATGATATATGTTTCCTAAAACCTTCTTTATGCATATAATTCAGAAACATCATTTATGTTTTTTTTTCATCCCTTTTATTAATAATATCAAAATACAATCCAAAAGATAGATAATTTTATTGCTTGTCTTTGATCTTCTTGTATCTCTAACTACTTGTACTTGAAATTGTAGGGAGAACGTGTTGTGGCCGTCAGACACGATTGCCTTACCAATTAAGCTCGAGTTAGGGGAAATTCGTCTCAGGGAAGTTGGACCTGTATACTGGATGAAATTGAGATACTGGGGCCCCCCTCGGGGCCAAAGTTGTTTAGCCGGGCAGGCAGTCAAGCTAGTCGAGCAACCAGCAACCAGCAACCAGCAGGCTGCACAGTTAAGAGTTAAATCAATCAGTTACACTCGGCTGCCGCTCGTTGCAAGCCACCCCCCCTCTCGACTTTTCTGGTGACCCTTTTCATCTCTTCTCCGCTTCTCCGGTGCAACGTTGGCTGCTCAAATTGAAATTGGTCTGAATTGATTTGTTTTCACAACCAACGACACCAATGACAGTCGGGCAGAGTCTTGCTGCATTCGGCTGGCAGACACTCTTCTCTGTGCTATCTGCAATGTCATCGGCATGCCCCTATTCCAGAAAATAACAAAAGTCAACTACTGGGGAGTGTTGCAGATACGGAGGCACAAGTGGATAAGCCGACTCTTCAAGGAAGAACAACAAACAATTTATATTGAAGTCTGGAAAATGAGATTTCCCGGGGGTTGGGATTTACTAAAATAGCCTTTGACAGCCTTTCGTTCTTTTATAGAATTTATTTAACTTCTTTTCGGGGTTTTTAAAGGTTTTCTCTTATATGAACACAAGTCACCCTGTAGTAGAATAATTTATTTTATATATAATTCTGTTAAGAAAATACATTATCTTATCTTAAACAGGAATCACAGAAGTCTCAAGTAAACTGAAAATGGAATGCCTCGTGTTTGCCCCCAGAACAACTGTTTGCGAGAATTATCTTAAGAAGGAGTCTCTGACCTCAACGTTAATGCCCCATTCAAGAGCATACTATCAAGCATTTTCCCAATGGCCAATAGTATGTTTAATTTAATTTTGGCTGATAATGCCAGAACTAGATTCAGTGCCCCGATGTGTCCACTAGATATGCCTAATATACTTATTTAGCATTCACGTCACATTCGCCTTTCAATTATCGAGTACTTGAAGCCCGCAATTAATGCCAAGTGAACAATGGATTTTTGTTGGCTTTTGTTTTGTTTGGTTTTTTTTCGGGGGTCTCCTTCTTGCATATATAATCGTGTTGGCTTGTGTATGTTTTGATTTTTGGTTCAATGACGCTTTATTGACACGAACTAAACCAATATCAATTAACAATAGCAACAACCGAACCGCACAGCCGAGTGGGCGGTAAACAAGGCGACTGATTGATTGTGTTAGTGGCGACGACGACGACGACCTAACCTAGTCAAGTACGGTTCCGTTCCGGGCACTACCTTCACCGTTACGCCGTACGGTACGGCAGTTTATTTGGATGTGGATAGTCTATTGCCGCAGAGTCGTTGACAGACTGCAGTAATAGGAAAACCCACTAACCTGCTTTTCGCCGGAGCAGAGAAGGAGCTCCCCATCCCCCCCTCAGAAAATCAATGTTGGGGCAGGCAGGCAGGCTGGCAGGCTGGCAGATAGAAGCCTCCACGTGGGCGTCGCAATTGACGCACACAACAGTGGAAATGTTGAGGGTCGTTGTCGTGGACTGACAAGTGGTTCGAGAGGGGCTAGTCGTAAGGGTGCGGACTGAGACAGACACCTGGTACTGGGACTGGGACTTGTGGCTCACTCAATCCACCGCCTGTTATTGGACTAATGATTTTGCCACTTCTTTGGCTATTTGCATTCTACACGATTTCGCTTTCGCTTTACCCCGCTTTGTTTACCAATTCTGTCTGTCTGATGGGCGTAAGGTTTGCATTGGACTTCAATCACACCGCCTATTAAATGCAGAAATTTAGAAAGGTTTACAGTTGAAAGCGGGCTCAAAGAAAGCATTTAATTTAAGGAACCCACTCCAATTTAAAACTTTATGATTAACTAATTCTAGTTAATGGCAAGTTGTGAGATTTGACAATAGGGTTCTTATCTTTCGCAAGGTGGTAACATCTTGTATTGTGTTTGATTAATAAACAAACATGTACACCGACCCTGGACAACAACATATCAAATAAATAAAAGCACACAGCAGCAAATACTCAAATATAAAGCCCACGCTTTGTCGCTCTGCTTTATTTATTTCGACGACCTTGCAGCCATATCCATTCATTGTGGATTTCCTTTCATATTTGCACCAAATAAAAAGGGGGAGCAATACAAAATTAGCATAAATTGGTTTATTTCATTACCACGCTCCGGTGGGTGTTGTGTAATAATCGCGGGAATCGGAAGCCTCTGAACGGTCTGGATGGCGAGCGATGTTATCGCTGCGCCGCTTAGCTAAATAATTCCGGTGATGCGATGTGTTCCGACGGCCCATTATGTTAATATTGTGTGAAGTGGCAAGGCACTACTCTATGCCTCGGGTGATTGAAGAGGATTGAGTGATTCACACCCTGTCACCCGGCAACTCAAGTGGGTTAGGTCGGAAAAATAGTGAAATCTCCATCTTAAACTTCTTTGAATTCCCCCTCTTTTTGGATTCTGGGGCAAGTTTGCTTGCTCAATTTTGAACTAACTAATTAAGCAGCATTTGCCAAGTCCCGAGATTTCTTAGATGTCTTGTCCTATATTTTGCAAATAGCAAAAGCCAGCAAATTGGTGTTAATATACTCGTTAGTTACTCTTTGAGGTTATTAACTTATTTTTAAAGTTGTTCAACTGGTTGACAAAGTACATCTGAGTTTTTTTAAGCTTTTTCTGTTATTTTTATCAAGAATTATAGCGATTAAATGCTAATTAAATGAGTTCTCAAATTTTGTGATTCATTTATTTAATACCTCTCTCTTTTTCTGTATCTCTCTAGGGTATTATATTATTCGTAGCATTGGTCGTCCAGCTTTTCCTTTTCAATTAAATTTTGCACTCGCTTCGTCTTAAGTTTCAAGTCTGGAGTGTCGAATTGCGTCACAGCTTATTTTATTGAAAGCACCAAATCAATGATTCATCGGGCTACATTACGCCCCATAACATTATGTTTTCGGCCATGTAAATATCCGAAAAAATGTGTACACTTTCTACGGCTCGCATTCCGCCGGAAAATCGAAATAGCCGGCAGGATGGTATGTGTGTGCCGTGGGGAGCCGTGGAATTTACAACGCTTGTGTGAGTGTGGGATTTGCATTTGTTTAAAACGCGTAAAAATGACTGCAACAAGAACGAAAAGTAGAGACCAACAACAACAAATGTTTTTCAAACACAAACTTTTTGCTTTTATTTACGTGTGTGAGCTCTGGTAGCTACACTGATCACAAATATTACTAACTGTATTATACAGTACAAATTCCAAATAAAACTGGGTAATTATTCTGTTTTTTTTCAGTTTTTTCCTTGCCTATTTTATCTTTTTGACTAATAAAATAAATCGCTTTTTAAAGGTTTCTTTATTTAAAGCCTAATTTTCTAAAATAAACCTAACGATTGTCCAACACAAATTCTAGTAACGGATATTGGTCATGAATTAAGAACTAAAAACACCATTTACCATATTTAATAACCCTAAAATCGTACATATTATCTATAGGTAGATATCTTATATATTAATATCTTCTACTAATGATATTGAAACCCCAAAATCTAAATGAGAGTATACCCCAACTCATTCTAAATATTAGGTCTTGATTTCGTTCAATTGGTTAACTTATAAACTCTTTGCTTTTTGCCTGTGTATCTATAGCTCGCTATAGCATTTTTGGACTTTGTTCTAAACAGTGTGCCTATGGTCTGGGTTTATTTTTGTTATTGATTTGCATTCGCCTTGGCTGCCGCTGCAGTTTGCTGCAAAAATGCCTAAATGTGGGCCAGCAATAGCAATGCCCAGGGCGAAGGGAGCCACAGAATGCCCAACACAATGTGTGCTGCCGACCGAGGAGGAGAGGGCTAAAACAAGCCGGCTAATTGAGCATTCCAAACAAAGCAGGGGGAAGGAAACAATGAGGCGGAGGTGAGATAAGATGGGGACGAGGACCAGGATGGGGTTCTGGCTGAGGACGAGAAGTGCTGCCACTCAATTTGCAGGCAGACAACCGCCAAGTGGCAGCACTGTCGGATGCATTACGCCGGCCTGCAACTGTTGTTGCTTCTATTGCAGTTGTTGCATCTTTTGCAATGCTCGGACGCACACGCAAGGGAGGGAGTGAGCGAGCGAGTGAGCGAGCACAAACAACGCCAAATATAAATGCTCGAGATTTAGCGCAAAGTTTACTGCCACCGCCGCTCGCCGCCGCTGAGCTTTCTACAGCACTTTTTGCATGCCTGAGTCTGAATCTGAGTCAGCGGCAAAAAGTACAATTCTGTTGGCTACTTTATAGCCAACCCAAGATCATTTTCAGAATTTAAATAATTTTTTTTAACTACATTTCAGTCAAAGAATAATGTTGAATTAAGCTATTCTACGAGGAATCGAGTGCTTGTGAACTACATATACATGTGTACCTGATAGTTATAGTTTATTTGATAGATTATTTACTCATAATGAAGCATAATTTATAATTTATGGCTGGCAGCACTGGAGGGTAGGCTAGCTTGAGTGCCTTATGCACTTATTGTTCTTATTATTTCTTTGATTGTTGTAGTGTGTGCCACTGCTGCTACTTCTCCTGCTGCTGACGGTGTTGCTGCTGCTGGTGGTACTGCCACTGCCAGAGCCAGTGCTCGCTGTGCCGTGGCGTGCAACGAACCGCAGCGGTGGAGTACACCTCGGCCTCCGTCTTACTCCCGTCCCAGCTGAGCCGGAGTAGCACCACCCCCAAAAGCCCAGCTCAACCTCAAGAAAAGCCGGGTCGAATGGAACTGGGCTGGGCCTGCCCAAGCTGCCATCAAGCAGAAAGCAAAAAAAGCAGCAAGAAAACCAACTTAATAAACGCGTGCGCAATTTTCCTACTTTTGTAATTCAATTAAAGCGAGTTTACTCTACTTTTTTGCACTTTTGACTTCAAGTGAACTTGGCGAACGTAAATTTTGAATACTCTCTCTGTCAGCACGGTCTGTTGATATTACATTTTTATACTTCTGTAATATATATATGATTACCTATGTATAAAATTCAAGCCAAAAGTCGCTGAAATGACCCCTTTTACTTTAAAATACGTATTTAACACATATTAAAATGTTAATTTAACTCCCATTTCCATTGCTATTCTGTCAGAATTCATGTTTGTCTTAAAGTAAATATCCTTTTAATAATCAGCAATGGCTGGTTCTACGATTTCTTATCAGAGTTAGGTCAGTTAAAATCCAGCTTGAACTTTAGATAACCCAGAACTGATATGAAATGGCCCCAAATAAGTCATGCATGGAGTCCAAAATGGTGTTATGTACATATATGTATGCATTAGGCATTATCTGAAAATTTCCTCGTGGTTATCATGTTAAATATTATATTTCCACATTTTCCTTAGCTTGGGAGAGACCTTAGCATAATTTACAAGTCAAATCTAGTTAAGGTTAAAATTTATAAAAGTCTTTACGCTTTCATTTAATAAATAGCTTGTTAAAAATAATACTTTACTATCTTTAGCTTTGAAGATGGGTATCTTGAAGATATGTATGTATTTAGAAGATACAAACCGTGGTTGTGTAAGCTTTGGAACACCTTTTCCTAAGACCCTTGGTAAGGGCATGAAATAGCAGAAGCTAAAGCGGATTCCCATCTCTTGACATTTACTTCTATCGCAACTGTAATCGAGTGAATGTGATTGTTGTTGCTTGGCCGTGCTTTTCAGAGCTTGAAGTTGTGTGTGGCCGACCCTTCTATATATACATATATGTACATATATAGTATCTATATACTCCACACTGCTCTTGTTGTGAACTTCTTGAACGTGTCAATTGTCATTACCGACAATTGCCAGCGGAAACGAGAGCGTTGATCGGGATCGCATGTGCGAAGTGTAACAACTTTTCCAAAAGGGGTAAAAAATAATCAATAAATAGCTAAAAGCTACTTCTGTTTTTTTTTTCTTTCTTTCTTCTTTTCTTTCAATGTTTTATCTATCGTTTTTTTTTGTCTGCGCGACTCGTCGGTGGCAATTAATTTGTTACTACCACTGCGGGCAGAGCAACGCAGCTGGGCAACAACAATAGCCGGCCGAAGCATTAACAACAAAAGCGGCAATGGCGAAAAGTCGTTTGTCATTTCCAGTTAACGAGTAATTAAGCATAGCGTTAGAATTTTGCAACAACGCCACAGAGAACAAAAGAAGCTCCAGGTCCAAGCTTCGGTTTCAAAAAGGAGGCGGTGAAAATGACAGCGAAAAAGTCTGGCGAGGCATACACACCACAGACATACATTTATATATGATATTTTAAAAGGTTTCTGGCCGTTTATTCTCATTGTTTTTATTTCAGTTTTAGTTCGCCCTAAAACACCGAATATTATGTTCCTTTTCTCGAACAGCTGGGTAAAAACTAAAGAGAGGCAAGAGAGAGAGATAGAAGCAAACACTTGGCAACCTAAAAGATTAATGACTGAGAACATATAAAAATATTTTTTGATAATTGATCATCTGTCTTCTGCGTGAACATTAACCCTAGAATGTCCTTGTCTTTGATGGTTGGAAGAGGCAGGAGCAGAAGGTGGCTTCCAAAGAGCTCAATCATCTGTTATCCTTTGGAGGCATTTGTGGTTTTAAGCGGGCATTCATGACCAAAAGTAAAGGTTAAAACTTGCCTCAGCCAATTTAGTTTAGAAATAACTTATAGAAGGCTTAGAGAACCCCAGCTAGGGTTAATGAATACCCTATAAAATGGGGTTTTCTTTATTTTTCAGAGTGTTTCTCAGCATGGGAATAGAATTACGAGTGAGTAGATTGTGTATCTTGTGCAATTAATGCACAATTTGCCACTCAGCCACTCGAAGGGCACGCTCTTTTGTCGCCGGGCATGTATCATCTCTCATATCAAAGTAATGTTAAGTAAAGTGAAGGAGAAGCCGGAAAAATAAACAAACGCGAAACAAATGCTGGGGGAAAAACAACAACAAATAGAAACAGAGTGCAGCGCAACTGCAGCAAAAGCAAGGGGGACAGAGGCAGAAACTGAGAGGAAAAGGGAAAAGCGAAGGCGAAGGCGACAACCGATGACAGCGTGGACAAACACATGTACACACAGTTTGTACACACCCAGTCGAGTGTGTGTATGCGCTTGTGCATTCATTGAAAAATAAAAATGTACCGCAACAAGAATGACGGCATATAAAATGAAGAAAAGTAATTGTCACCAAAGTACCGACACGTACAATTCCCATTAAGTTAAGGAGATAAAGATACTGCATATCTTAAGCAATTCTTTGTAATATCTTTGCATCATTCTTAGGGTATTACAAATGAGGTCTATACAATCGAAGCTTTTAATATCCAGGATAAGTACATATATGTTACATACGTTGTGTAAATCTCTTAATTTCTTGTGTAAATCTCTTCAAATTCTGTCTAATAGTATGCAAAAAAAGTTTGAGGTACAACAATTATTGCAACTTTGTTGTATTTCTAGTTTTAGTTTAGTTTAGTTTTATTTTTAGCCCTATTAAGGGATTTGAAACCAATAGTGATTTCTGTACCACAACCTATTAATGCAATTTAAAAACGCTGCCTTTAATTTTAAACTTTTTTATCTATATAAATAATTTTTTTGTTATTTGAAGAGAACAAACCCCAAAAAACGTATCCATTATATGTTAAGGGATATTTAGATCATATAAATATCAGTTTTCCAAGCATTAAAATTGTTATATTTGAATTAAGGTTGACTTATCTTTATAAAACAATAATAATTGCTTTAATTTACACATTCTTAGCAATGATAGAGATATTTGTGATACAAAAAAACCAAACAAAAATCCAGTTTGGTTCGTGGAATAGCAGTAATCAAGCAGTTTTGACATTTTTTTGGGGAAAATAGTGATTTCCAAAGTGCGAGGCGACACCTCCCCTTCCCCATTCGTGCATAATAATAAAAAGCAAACAAAACAAAACAAGCGATAGATAGACAGATAGAAGACAGGCGAGACAAGACGACAGCCACAAAACAAGCCGGGCAGGGCAACAACGACAACAACAACAAGTTGCAAGCGAAAGCGATAAGAAATTGAAAAAGTGCGTGCCGCTGCTTCAGTGTGCGCAATGCGTATGTGTGTGTGTGTATTTTATGGATACAGATACACCACACATGCAAGATGCAGTTCGTTGCCTGAAGATACAACCGCCGAATGCCGCCGCCTTGTACCTGGCTTTTGTTTTGTTTTTGATCCTTTTTTTTTTGAGGGGAATTACTTAATAATTTAACCAATTCGAAATTCGAAATTCCCAACGCGTTTTTTGCACTCTGCTTTCACGCATTTCGACATTTGTTTTGTTTGTTTCAACGTGTTTTTTGTTCGTGGTCCGTGCGCATAAATTTAAAATCGAAAAACCTGGATCAGAACTCTGGCGTTGTTTCGTGTAATCGTGTTTATATTGTTGCCACGTTCGATAATTATAAAGTGAGTCTGTCTGTCGGTGTTTTTGTTTGCCTGCGACTCTGAGTGACTCCTGAGTCTGTGTGCGAGTCAAGTTTATTTATAAATTGTTGTCTTCGCATTGCTTTTTATAGCGCTGCATTTGCATTTTGTCGATTCGTTAAGTTTTCCTCTCTTCTGCAACTTTTCTTTCGAGTTTTGAATTAGAGTTGCGCCAACACCCATACACACACACACACACACGCCTATTGATCGCAATTGAAATGTGGCCCACGTAGGGTCCATTCTTGGCCAATATCCGCCGTTCGTTGATTCGAGTTTTCCTGGAAACCAGCCAGCCCCCGTTTCGTAACAGTCACAAAAAGAAAAGAGCGTTTTCAATTAAATGTTTACTATTTAAGGCGAGATACAATATCGTTTCAGCAGATAAGATAAAAATACTGCGAGGATCTAGTTGCCAAACTCAACTAGAAGACTACATACATAGTGAAAGCATTTGAAATTTTTGAGAATTTGCTTGTGATTTATGAAAAAGATTTATGCACATAAATACTGACAATATGAACTTTGTCTTCACTATGTTATCTAACTTTAGATAACATTATTTATCTGACAATTGATATTTATTCTCATTCCCATTGAATTGACATTAAATTGATCTTTAGATGGGCAAAAACAATATAGAATAGCTAACAAATTGTCATTTCATTTACTTTTTCAATATTTGCGCTTGTTTTTCGTTTTGTTTTTATTTTGCACTCGGCTCTAAACATTTGAGTTGTGTTGAGTTGAGTTGAGTGATGATGCGACGTCAGTAAATAGTAAATGAAAGCAAAACAAGCCAGAAAATTGATACAGAGTGTCTTTTGTGTGTTCTGTCCACCCACTGCTATCCACTCCCCCCGTCACAGCAACTGCTCCCATCAATTAAAGCGACGATGACATCACGGGCCACGGCAAACAATGATGACACACGTCAAAAGAGGACTCTCTCGTTTCATTTCGCATAGCTTTTTCGCCTTTTTATTTTCTTTTTTTTGCGGGTTGCGCAAATTGAAATGCTTTCACATACATGAGTTCGCCGCCAGACAACAGCCATGGTGGTCATCACCATAAAAAGCTGGAAAAGTGGAAAATATTCTTATCAACCACGATGGGGGGCGGGTAGCTAGTAAATGCGCACGGTACAACTTTTCTAACAATTTCAGAGTTGGATAAATGCAATTCCACACTATGCACCCAAGGTTGAATAGAATATCCATAAACTTCATATTTGTATAGCTTTATAAGCCTAGATACTATTAGCCGTATGTGAATAATTGCTCATACAGAATATATTCATCTACAAATTTCTTTTTTCTAAACCCTGTACTACTGATATCCATCACTGGGCACACTTTTCCCCTTATATCATTAACATTAGATCTCTTTTTATATGTACTTTGTTCTAATTATTTCGATATTATTTGGAACATCCGTCTTAAAACGTTTAAAATGATTATTTGTGTATATTTCTGGGTGAATACAGGTTGCCATATTTTCTTCCAAGAACTCTATTGTTAGTGAGATATTCGAGGCATGCAAACAAACGTTAGAGGAAATTCCACATAATTTAGATCACATTTTCTAAGATATTTAAGCCTTTTCTTCGAATTTTTGTATGCTGACAGGAAAAGTGAAACTTGCGGAAAGCGAAAAGAAGAAAACTGTAGGCTCAGTTTATGGGAGTTGCTAAGAAATGCACCTTTTTAAACAAACAATGAATCTAGAAATGTTTACAATATTTTTATCATAAATTTAGGAATATACTATCCATCTAAATATAATCTATTATTATATTGTGCAATTCATGATGCAAATAAATTTTAAAAAATGTTGTTCTTCCAATTACGAAATGGGAAACAGGAATATTCATATAATCCTAGTCTAGGAAGTATCTATTAATCGCTTTTATTATATTTATTATATCGCTTTCATTATTCAAAATATTCTCAAAACAAATAAGAGAACAAGGATATCCTTGACATTTTAGTCGGGTTAACTTAGGGTTCCTTGGGGAATTGTGACTTATAGAGCTTGGCCCGTAAATGAAAATATTGCAGTCCCAAAAGTAAAGCCAGCAGGGAGCTGTTGCTGTTGCTGCTGCCCGGTGGTTGATGAAGTCATGGTTGGGTGGGGGTCAGTGGGCGGGGATACCACCCGGCCCAGACGGGAATGACACACCGAGACGGAGACGGAGACCGAGACAAAGGCAGGCAGGGGAGGAGGGGAAGGAGGCGACAACTATGCTACTCACCGCTCCGCAATCGGCTGCCGGTGAATTCTCGACAATGTCGTAGATGACATGTGGCGGTCCGGTGGTGCCGAGCAGCGAAAACCCGAAGCCGGAATGCTGCTCGCTGCGGCGCAGCACCACCTTTAGTTCCTCGGTCATGTTGGGGTCCCTTCTTTCAGGCGGCGCTCCTGTGGCTCCTTGTTCCGGGGATCGGCGTCTGCCCGTCCCTCTTGCGTGTGGCACTTTTCGCAGTTGCGCTTCACTTTTTTAATTAATTCTCGTTTTGGGCTTGGCCAACGCAACTCAACTCCACTTCATTTACACTCAGACAGTCGCCGCCGCACACTCACACACACACTCACAGCACACGCAGGCACACACGCACACACGCACTCACGATTTACAGCATAAAATTGACGCCTTTTCGAATTTGTTTAAACATTATTGCACTTGCTTTGTATTTTTCTTTCCTTTCACGCTTCTTTTCGTCTACGCAAACTTGTTTAATTTTTTTCAATCTCTCTCTGTCGCTGCTTCTCGGTTGGTTTCGTTTCTGGCACTTTTCGCCGCCGTTCGCGGGTCGCGGGGCCGGGAAAAAAAGGGGCTCAACCGCTCATTCTTAGACGCCCGTGGGTGCCAGCTATCGCCGCCGACATTGCCGTCCAGCTATTTTGCCACAAGTCGGTTTTATTAATTGCTTTTATTCCGCGAAAACGAACAAAACGAACTGAATTAGTGGTGCAAGAACTACGATTGGAGCTATAAAAACATCGTTTATAGCTGCAAAGCATCGATGTTATTATCGATACTATCGATGATTTTCTAAAGGCGATATTGTCATCGATTAACCCCCGAGAGGTGCCGCCACTGCATGGGTAAAAATGCACTTCAGCAAAACATCTGGCAACGCTTGCCTATTAACGTACGTAATCCTTTAAAGTTTTTTTTTAACGGCTTGCCGGTGCTTTTCTACGGGAAATGTATTTTTCCGCATAACTTCGAGTACTTTTCACCCAGCTTGTGGATTTTTATTATTTGAAAATGTCGGGAGGCGCGGAAAATAAAGTCAATAAGACGGTATTACTTGCTGTCAAGCGGATCTTATGCCTTGAGTGTGCACTTTTCTCGGGATGCATTTTATTATATTTGTACAAATTCTTTAGTTTATTTTTATGGCTCCAATTTTGAGTTGACGTCGGTTTCGACGGAAAAATATTTACCTTTAATAAACAATTAGATCGTAGATCGCTTATAACGCTACGCCAACAAAATCAGACCCGGGATCGAAGCAAATTCACCTTTAAAATAACTTTATCTTATTATATGTTTAAGGCTATTCTGAATACTGAATGCACATCTGCGAGATTCGGATCATAAAAATAGCTTGAATATCCTAGAAACAGGGGAACCTTTGAAAAGAAATATTTTAATATAATTCGCGGATCTCGGAAAAGTTTAGAAATCGCTAAGTTATTTGGCATTGACTTGATTGACATTGATTCGTAGAAGAGAAGTGACTTCCTAAGATTTCAAAATCAGATGGATCGATGGACATCCAAACTTGGACTGCCCAAAATGTATGTAGATATTTTTATTTATTTTCTCTCTTCATCATTTTATATTTTATTTTAATTATTAATTGATAATTCATATTTTTTTAATTAAAATAACATTTAGTTCCTCATTATTTAAAAAAAAAAACGTAAAGAATCTAATGATTGGCGAGCCCCTCTTTTATTCATCTCCAATTTTTGTGCCAATTATAATATCAAACTCTACTTTGCATCTGGGGAATCCGGGGATCTACGCTCAGTAGCCAAACGTAATCCGGCACATCATCTTAAGAGCGCGTGCAATTGCGACTTTCAGATAAATATCTCCGACTCGTT
Organism: Drosophila parvula; assembly: GCA_018904695.1. Lineage (NCBI taxonomy): Eukaryota > Metazoa > Arthropoda > Insecta > Diptera > Drosophilidae > Drosophila > Drosophila parvula. The sequence continues at coordinate 66,798 of JAEIIG010032501.1, read as the reverse complement.
TTACGACATGCCGACGGTTTGCTGACTATTCAAATTTTATAGCTGCCCGCAGTTAGCTGGTGGGCACAAAGCACTTGACTCATGCACAGCCACATGGAAATAGGCGTCTGTCCTGCATTCACTTCCGTTTCTGACCGGACGACGGGGGATCGAATTCGGGTTTGTTGTCACAACAGTTCGGGGCTAAGACAACAAGCCGATCTGTGGGTGTCATAACCGCTCATATTCGTAACTCGGGCACGCGACGATTCCCGGGGACGGTCTTTTTGTGTGTCCAGATGTTGCGCACAGCTCAATTATCATATCAGTAGCACATCATTTGCAGCTAAGTGAAAAAACAGATTGAGGCGATCGGGTCGAGAGGCAGCCTTCCTTAATAAGCGGCTCCCTCGGATTCGAGATCTCAGTATTAGTTTAGCCCTGGTCGCAAAGAGAGCCGAAATGAAGAACTGTAGCAACACCATCGTAGATTACGAGTCCAGTTATTATGTGGACATTGCAAAATCTTGGCTAAATCAAGCTGAAGGATACACCGACTGCAGCTATGAGTACGACCATAATAGAGCTTACATGGACTACGATAAGGAACAGGCCAATTGGTCCAGAGAAGCCACCGAACCGTGGATGCAAATTGATGCTGCTTCAGTCTGCCGGGATCTTTCCAATCAAACATACCAGAAACCGAAAGCCACTTCCTCAAATCGCAAGGAGCGCACGGCCTTCACCAAGTCGCAGCTTAGGGAGCTGGAGACGGAGTTCTGCTTCTCCAATTACCTGACCAGACTGAGGCGCTACGAGATCGCTGTGGCCCTGCAGCTGACGGAGCGGCAGGTCAAGGTGTGGTTCCAAAACCGCCGCATGAAGTGCAAGCGCATTAAGCTGGAGGATCAACAAGGAGTCGGTGCCAAGACGCCACAGTTCTAGTTTGTACACGGACATATTTTTAACACAATTCAACTTACAAAATGTTTTTGTTTACTTAACAACTACAGATAGTAAATGGTATTTTAAGCTACTTCTTTGACTTTTTGGCCTTGCCTATGGGCAGGGGTTTGGCCAGCTTCTTGGCTGCGGCCAGCTGCAGCTTCTGGGTGGCGACATTCTTTGTGGTAGTCTTGGCAGCCTTCGCAACAACTGGTGCGGGTTTCTTCTTCTGGATTCCGCCGATACCGGGCTTACGCTTCAGTTTATCCGCCAGGCTTTCGGCGGCGCCTTTTGTCCTCTTTAGCGCCTTTTTCGGAGGCGGCGGAAGATCCTCTTCTTCTTCATCGCTATCATCGCTGGCCTGTTCGCTATCCTCGTCGAGTTCCTGCTCGGAATCATCGTCGGTAGCGTCCTCGTAATCCTCATCGTCGGAATCCTCGTCGATGGTGGTGCCCAGCAAGTCCTCTAACTTTGGCGACTTCTGTTTCTTGTCGGACTTGGCTGCCTCGCTGGTGGAGGCCTCAGCTGCCTCTGCCTTTTTCGTATCCTTTGATTTCTTGATTGGCTGCACAAGGAGATCGGAGAAATCAATGCCCAAATCCTTGTACTTCTCCTGGAGCTTCTTGATCTTGTTGAGATTGGTCACGGTGCGCTTCTGGCAGGCAGATTCATCCCAGTTGTTCTGCTTCTTTACGCTGCGCTGTGTAGCTTTGGTCACCTCCGAGATGTAGATCTCCTTGCCGGCCTGGACATATTCGGTATGTTCATTTTGCGCTTATAAATGTAAATCGAATGAACTCACCTTGTTTATCACCTTCTTCAAGGAAGTTCTAAAGTAATTGAAGGCCTGCTTCTCCGGGGGAATGTATGAGGCCTTGACCACCTTCTGGAACATAAGGTAGTTGTCCATAGTGTCGGCCGCCACCTTGGCCACCTCTGGATACTCGAACTCGACGAAGGCATAGCCCTTGCTATTGCCGGTACGTAGGGAACGGGCCAGCCGGACACGGAGCACTCTGCCGAACTGGCGGAAGTACTGGCGAAGTTGCTGCTCAAAGAATCCATGCGGTAGGTGCTTCACAATGATCACGCCGCGCTCCGGACCCTTGATCTTTTGCGGCTTGGCCTTGTCCACCTTTTTCTTCAGCTGAACAATGGAGGCGACTTACAGTTATCCATCTGAGTTGTTGTTTTCATTGTGATTGTTCTCACCTGCCCCGAAACGACTTCCTGGGGTTTCCTTATTGTTTTAACGGGCGTGGTCTTCTTCTCAACCTTCTGGGGCTTGGGCTTTTTCACAGGCGGCATTTCGATTGCTTTTATTTATATAAAAGAGAGAGAGCACACAAAAATAAAATCTACAAAAACGCGCCGCACGTGGAGCTCGAAATAAATCGATGTTGCTATCGATACACACAGAATAATCTTTTCCAATACCAATGTAATTTGAATGGATCTTTAATTCGATTACAATCATTTCTTCAATTGTCCTGAAAACCATTGAACACAGGAGTAAATATCATCAACATAATGTGATATTATAGATATTTCGCTTTGAAATATTAACAATATCAAATATTATTAATACCGATAATTTGGTATTTTGGTTATATCGGTATTTACATTATTTCCATAACTGATCTGGTCACTTTTGGTGGTAGTAGTTTCGTTTCTTTTTTTGCGCATTTTTGGTTTACAGGAGACGGAGAGAAACTTACAAATTAAATGGATATATCCGTGTCATTGCTGAACACCTCTACTCTGGAGGAGGACGAGATGAGTTTCGGATATAATCTTGATGACATTAAATCGTTCCTCGACAAATCGGTCATCAGCTGGTGGTTTCCATTTATCAAGGAATTAAAAGACGACAACCGGGTAAACTTAAATGATTTCTTGTACTTATTATATATGTATGTATGTATGTACATACTTACCTATTTGTATTTTTTTGGCTAGCTGATGGAACAGTTAGTAACCAGCTTATCCTCGGGCAAACGGGTGAGTCTCAAGGAGCTCCTGGATCTGTTCACGTTGTCCATTATGATGATGTCCTACCAAAAAGACAATTCGCTGCTTATGAAGGATCGCTTAAAGCTGATTGAATTGGTCAGCCTACTGCCGGTTACTCTGGACACAGAAGGGGTAAGCACTTTCCCCTGAACAACTTTTTTACAGATGCACATTAATCTCTTGATTCCAGGTCCAATACATTGTCATTGGTTTGTATAAGAACTTGGTAAATGAAGCGCTTGGAAGGGAGCGACTAGAACGTGTGCTGGACATACACGCCGCCATTCCCACTATGGTGAAATCCTCGAAACTGGGCAACGACATCGCGATGGCCATTCTGCTTACCATTATGTCAAAGTACACAAAAGTAGAAGTGCACTTTACGGGTAACAATGTAAGCCTGACAACTGGTGTCTAGTTATCGCATTAATGTGGTTATAAAATTACAGGCGTACATGGCCTTCGCATTGGCCAAACGGGTCAACTGGCAAGAGCTGGCGGACAGTAACCGGCATGCGGATATGTTTATGCTGATCCGTACTTTCAGTCTAATTATCAACTGTCAAAGCTCACGCGAAGAGTGTACTGATTGGATGAAACTCGGTGCAGAGATACACAAATACTTCCTAAAAGTGAGCAAAGCATTTGATAATTCTATGGTCAACGGAAGTTTCGAAATGATGGTAGAACGCTTCATTGCCTATTGCGTTGTTCGTGGGGCCACAACAAGGCAAGTTAATCTACATACATATATATGTATATATTATTTTATTTTAATGGTTTATTTCCAATATTCAGCCCCCAAATATGCGACTTCAAGGCATAATGCTCATTGTTAGAACAGAGTTATCAAATATGTTATAAGTATGTATAAAGTTTTGTATTAGTATTTAAGCAATACGCAAAGTATTAAGAGAGGTTCTATGTGCACACATTTAGCATACAGCTGAGATAAAATAAACATACCAAATATAGTGTTTTCTAAGCAAATAAGATTATGTTGACTTCTTATTAGTTATTTTTCTAAATAAAAAATGTTATATTTTGACGTTGACCTGTCTTTTGAACCATCCCCCTTCATTTTCAGAGTCGTCGGTCCCACTTAGAGGTAAACGTATCTGCACATACTTTTTGTTTTAAGCAACTATTTCGTTTTAATATTTGCTTTTATCTTAAAACCCGACTTTTATGTGGTTTAGTTTAGATTCGACAATAAAATTAGGAAATAAAAGCAATAAATATTTAAAGTGTTGTTTTTTAGTACATTTTAAAGAAAATATTAGATTTTTTGGCGCTCTGACTGCGGTCACACAGAACGCCCGACGGCACGTGTTGACTGCATTTAAAAAGCTTTTTTAACAACATTTGGCAGGAGTTGCAGTGGCCGAGCGAGTCGCAGTAGTTGCTCAGCATGTTCTACCTAATCGGCCTCGGCCTTGGCGACCTCAAGGACATCACGGTCAAGGGTCTGGAGATAGTGAAGCAGTGCAGTCGTGTGTACCTGGAGATGTACACCTCGATTCTGGGCTGCAGCCTTGAGGATATGGTAGGTATCCCTTGACAAACGTTTCCCCCACACTCACTCACTCCCCTCGTCCGTGCTTCCGCAGCAAGAGTTCTACGGGCGACCGCTGCTGCTGGCGGACCGCGACCTGGTGGAGCAGGGCGCCGATGAGATCCTGGCAGGCGCTGGCGAGTCCGACGTGGCTCTGCTGGTGGTTGGCGATCCGTTTGGGGCCACAACCCACACAGACTTTATATTGCGCGCCAAGGAGAAGAACATCCCCTACAAGGTGGTGCACAACGCCTCCATCATGAACGCGGTGGGCTGCTGCGGCCTCCAGCTCTATAAATTCGGCGAGACAGTGTCCATTCCGTACTGGGACGAGACCTGGAAGCCCGATAGCTTCTACGACAAGATCAAGCTGAACCGCCTGCATAATATGCATACGCTGTGCCTGCTGGACATCAAGGTGAAGGAGCCCACGCCAGAGTCACTGATGCGCAAGCGCAAGGAGTATATGCCGCCGCGCTTTATGAGCGTGGCGGAGGCAGCCCATCAGCTGCTGGCCATTGTGGAGAAGAAGGATGCCCTAGAGCGGAATACGGTTCTCAACGAGCAGTCGCTGTGCGTGGGTCTGGCCCGCGTCGGTCAGGAGTCGCAGCAGATTGCCGTGAGCACGCTGCTCGAAATGCGATCCACCGACCTGGGCGGACCGTTGCACTCGCTAATCATTCCCGCCAAGGAGATGCACCCACTGGAGGTGGAGTTTCTGCAGCAGTACGCCAGTCTGAAGCTGGACGACTACAACCATTAATTACCCGCTGCAAGTTACCTATTTAAGTGTCTAGGAAATGTTGTCCGTGCATGCATCTGAATTGAATTTACGAAGCTAGAAGCTGGAAGCTGTAAGCTCGAAGCTCTGTCTGTGCAAGAAAGGAAAGTGATATCGCTTGATGCCACCCGTATACGTATGTATGTAGCCCGCCTGCCCGCCGGCAGTTGAAATAAAACCGCATTCACCCATCGTACATTATGGGGGGACTTTAATGGGGGGCAGCACATCAATAGTAGAGGCCTCGCATGCGACGCGAGGATCCCTGGCGGTCGTATAACATATTAAACTTGTTCACGAAGTGGTGCATGTCGTTGCAGCCTTTGGTGAGTGTACCCAGATAGCTGATCAGTCCGACGTCGTTGCACTGGGTATAGAACTCCTCCTGGAAGGCGGGCACCTGCATAACCGGCAGCCGGTGGCACAGGGCGTAGGCCTCGCGCAGAATCTCCTGGTTCGCCCGCAGCTTTCCGGCCTCCACGTCCCGAATGTACTGCAGCACGATCTTAATGCGTGTGTTCAGCATCTTAATGGCGCTGTCCTGGGCCACCAGATGTTCGGCCACCACACTCTTCTCGCCCGACTCGTTCGAGGTCATGCGTGCCACATGATCCACTCCGATGCGCTCTGCCTCCTCGGTTGCTAGTGTGTAGGTGAGGGGCACAAACAGCATGGTTGCCTCGCCGTCCACTAAGTCGATGAGCGACTCGAACAGCTTCAATGGGAGCTGGTCGACGCTGCGGGAGAGCGGATTGAGCTGCAGCAAAATGGGACACTCGTTGATGGCGGCAATCTGTTTCTGGATCTTTATATCATCCGCCGTGGGGTTCTCGCCGGTTGTATACCAGCCAATAAAGTCGAGATCGCTAAAAACCTGTGAAAGTCGAAAGTCTACGATTATAGAGAGCTCTTAGCGAAGGAAGCTGTCGGCATTATCCACCTGCTTGTATTGCTGCTCTTTCTTGTTGTAGTAGTCCTTGTTGATCACCGTCTCGTCCCCAATGACGTCCGTCTTGAGCTCGAATGAGTTCATAATCTCAATGTTACGGCCCTTCTGCTTGCCAATTATGGCTCCGTACACCTGACGCGGCTCGCCGTGCTGCGCCCGGAAGCGCGTCCAGTGCTCCGATATATTCATTATGACCAGTGGGTGCAGCGAAATGGTCACCGAACCGCTGGTGCCTGGAGCAGCCATGATATTTCCCTTGGGTGGCTGCTCCGTAGCGGGATTCTGGTTAGGTGCCGGTTCCTGTGAGGCGGCGCCGGAGGCTGACGACGTGCTCGGCTTGGCCGACATGTCCACATCCACTTCCATTTGCTCCATGCTGTCAGGCGGCTCTCAATTAATCGCAGCTAGCGGTAAGTCTATATAGTTTCCTTTCTTGTTTCTTTTGTTTGATTATATAGCCAGTGTGACCGTAAGCTGGTCGATAATAAATATCAAGTCTTATTACAAAAGGCAAAAAGCCTTTCCGAATCGCGAACTAGTTCAGACATTACGAATTCTATACTTACCAGAAGTAAAAGACTGGGTACTTTTCTAACTACTTGCAAGTGCAATTTTCCTTATTTATCTTTAATTTTTTTTTGTGGTTCGGAATCAAGATAACATCTACTAAGTAAGGTTGCCAGCGCCTCAACACAAAAAAGACAAATTGACCAAATGGCATCTTAACATTTTTAGCGAAATTAACCTATGCAATAAGTTTGATGTTGATTACACAAAGATAAAACTGAACTCTACCTATAAAAAGGGCTGCAACGCTTTTAAAAACGTGTATACATCACGGTATTTAAATAGTTACATGATTTATTAAAAAATAAAAAACAAGTTGAGGAAAGGACAAAAGAAAATCAAAAGGATGTTTATAGGTGGATGTATTAAAAATGACAGGTCTGTCGTAAAAAAGGAACAATTGGAAACACGGTCGTAGAGTTTGTAGCTCAGTGTTTAAATAAAACAGAGAGAGCAAACGATCGACTGATGTCGGCATTCTGTTTTCTGTTCGCCTCATACACGAAAAACAAAAACTAAAAGCGCACAGAGGGCGCTTCTTGCCCAGAACGCTTCTCAAACGTCCGGTTGGGGGCGAAGTGCTCACTGACAAATGCTACCTGCTACAAGTTGCACTTCTCGATCTGCATTTAAAATTTAACATACTGTTTCGGGCGGCTGACTCAATCCTTTCTCAAACATCATCAATACGTCATAATTTTGAACATTTTTGGGTTTTTTTTACATTAACATAAGCCTATGGAAAATGATTAATTTAAAATAAACTTGAGGGCTTGGTAAATTATTTATTTGTAACACTAGTTACAACTAGTTACTAGTTACACTAGTTACTAGTCCCCTATAACCTAAGTATTTTGTCCCACACTTTTATCGCAAGTTTTAAAATTATTTTCGCAGCGGTTACTTTAGTTTAAAGAAGGTGTTTAGATTTATCGCCACTGGTTTTACTTGTTTTCTATTGCTACACTTTTAATAGCAATAGAACTGAATTTTTTATTATTCAGAACTTATGCTACTGCTATTATTGATTTCCTATGTCGACACTTCTAATTAAAATGCTTCGAGTCTTGATTTAGCATTATTGAGGTATTATTTTGCGCTCTTGGCAAGAAAGAAGTTTTATCAGTTCCGGTATTTCCGAGCTTGATCGGATTTTCTATTGTCAGCTATTGGAATATATTGATCTCTTCCGCCACAATGACCCTGCTTTGTTTCTTTTTTCCCCGCAGTTACTAAGGAGGCAGAGGTAGAATAATCAAAACCCACTTGGTTGGTTTTTTTTTCTTCTATATTTGTCTTTTTTTCGCTTTTATTTGTCTTCGCTTTTAATTTCGTGCTTGCCGTATTTGTTCGTGCGAATTTTGTAAGTTAGACTAGTTGGCTTAGGACTACAAATATTTAACATTAACATTTAACAGGCTATTTACAAATCGTCTATACACAATTACAATTATCACTTATGACTATGGGCGGGCAGGCAAGCGCCCTTTTTCGATTAAAACTAAACGCGTTTCGTTTTGTGAGGTTCTAGAATTAGGCGACTTACACTCTAGGCAGATCTCGAAAATTGACCCAGTTTGTTGTACAGTTCCACATGCGAATACAGAGAGTACAGAGTGCAGAAGCGGCTGGCTGGGTACAGCAGCAAGGGCAAGCGAAGCGGTCAAGCAAAGCTGGCCAGAGGCTGAGGGATAATCAGATTGCGCATACGCCCCATGTTCCCCTTTTCCCCTGTTCGCCTGTTCATCGATCGGTCATCACCCGGCGCTTCTCTGTGTGTGCATGCTTGTGTTTATGGCTCTTAAGCTTAGCTTAGCGTTAGTTGAAACCTTTGTACCAAAACTACTTCAAACGTTTCATCCGTTTTTTGTCTGTTGCCAACACCAATCTGTTTTCAGTTTACACATTATTACAAGTAGTTCCCCCATCAAGCTGAATCCCTGGGACTGAGTCCGTTTTAGTGGGCTTTCAGCTTCTGCGTTGCCATCGCCGTGTTGTTGTTGTTGCTGTCCGCCTTGGTGGGCGTGGCCGTGAGCTGTTGCTGTTGCTGCTGCTGCTGCTGCTTCTGTTCCAGTTGCTGCTGTGCCGCCTTGGACTTCCTGTAGCTCTGCATATAGAAGTTCATGAAGAGGCAGAAGAAAATGGAGGCGTTGAGCAGGAGCAGGGCCGAGATGAACTTGGAGAACTGGCACTGGTTGCTGAAGAGGGCGCGGGTGGTGTGAACGATGCACAGCACGAACTGGGCCTGTAAATGAATTACAAATAAGTACAATAATATCTTTTATAACCTTCCCAATATCACTCAATTATATAATACTGACTTGCAGTATTTAATCATACATATTTCAAAATAGAGCTTGTGGGAATCATATGGTAAATAAAGTTATTACGCTTGAATTCTGGGAAAATTCTAAGAACCTAGGACACACGCCCCTTTGGTAGCCCACAATCAACGCTCGCTGGGCTGGACTTGACCCTCCTCTTTCTGGTCATTGCTGACCGCATAAGAGGCAGAGCTTGTCTCGTTACGGAAGCTGTAACGTCATTCAATTAGCCCGGCCGTTTACTGTCGAGTCATACTGCCAAGTTACAGTTGCTCTTTGAATGCGCCTAATAAAACGGCACTGGTGGAGCACCCTTGGGCACTTGCCCCGAGCAATCAGTAAGCACTCAATGTTGTTATAACGTGTGCACATTGATTAGAATTAGCCGGTGTGTCTGGCTATTAACTAGCCATGATGCTAGTGGCTATGTTTAGCCATATCCAACAAATTGCCACTCGACTGCCCCTTCCATTGGCCTTTGGCAACCCCCTGGCGCGTGTTATAAAACCCATATTTATCGACCATATTTGATGTTGATCGATCATAAGATACATATTTTGATGGCACCCACTTCTACTATTTCCATCAACTATCCAGTTAGGTACACTAAAAAAAATAACCTGTATATACAATTATTCGTGGGAACTGGTTGAGAATTAAGTAAGGAAATTGCACTCGTTTGGGATGGACTCAATCTGGTACGTAAAATAATTAACAGTTTTTCAACTTATTTACCTATTATTATAGTTTAATGTAAATTTTTTCCCCTGTATACGCATCTATCTCGGCATTGTGCAGTTTTCGGTGACCTACAAATAATCATGCTGGCCAGCCAAGCGGTGCAGGTTTCCATTACCACTGCAGCGCAAAGTCACTGAGCCAAAAGCGGTAGCAGAGGCAGTTGGCCAAGATGGCAACTGCAACTGCTGGCCAAGTTTGTGTCTTGCGGTCCGTTCGTTGAAAGCCAACGTCGACGCTTAAACGCCCCAATGCACGAGACACGAGCCTGCTGGCGGCACCGTGGCCTGCGATGATTGATGGAAGTGGGCCAATCTCCGTCGCAGAGCCAATGGTCAGCTTCCTTCTTCTAAAATTTGTGGAAACTACTTCTATGGACAGGGTCTAAACGGTGTCGTAACGAGGCTTCAATATATGCTTCTTTGTTTTCCTCACATTATGCATACAAAGATTATAGCTCAACCGCAGTAGCCTCTTCCATAAATTGTTTGCAATTAAATGCGAAATTATTTTGCACGTTTTCTTAAGAGTTTTGACCTCGGAGCTCGTTTGTGGTTCGTGCCGGATTTTCTTAAATTAATTTGAAACTTAAAATTTGTGTGGTGAATAGATTTTGAAAGTTTCTCGAGCTCTTTGAAGACCGGCAATAACTTTTGGCAATAAGTGCTCTAGTTTAGCACAATCTTAAAGGTAATCTCCTAGCTTAACCTGTTTAAATGTTATATTGATTGTTTTTCCTGCCGCGATTATATAGTTAATCGGTTGAACCCACTAAGGTCATCTTTGGAAGCACCTTTCGAACAAGTTTTTGCAATATTTTGGCAAGATCTTAGAGGCCTTTGCCATATAGGGTGTGTTTGTGTTAACGAACCTACTGACCTTAGGGTCTGGTCTTAATTGTAAAACCTATTTAACCAATAAAGGCTAATTACTCAGAAGCACTTAGTAATGACAAAAGTTTAGTTTAACTAAATTCCAAGTAAAAATTCATTAACTTCGAGAAATAGTAGTGGTAACCACTGTCGTTACTGAATTGCATAATCTTGCCGCGGAGCATTGAACGTTGAGACTGCGTGTGCCGGCAAATGGCGAACAAAATGCAGTTGCACTTGCAACATGACTGATCGGAGCGAACACCGGCAATTGAAAGTGGCAGATCGCTTGTTGACTTTTACCCAGTCACGAAGACAAATGGCAAGAGTAGTCTGCCCAGTGGTCGCCATCGACGAGCGCATGGCAGTGGCTAAAGCTGTGTCTATCAGTGGTGGCCACTTAACCTTTTTTTCTGACGTTTTCATTATGTGGGAAAAATATTTTTTAACAATTCAATATACTTACACTTTTGTACTAATTTAATGTTACTTGGATATTTAGCAAAAATAATACTTTTTCTAATGGTTTGAAGCACAAATAACGGCTGTTCTTAGTAAGAATTTTCTAGATGCATTTTCTTGAGAATTTCCCCAAGTTAGAATTAAAATTACACACTCATTCATACTCGAAAAAACATAAACTAAAGCAAAATTAACAATGCAAATTAGCTATAACCATCTGTGTTTTAATTTAACTTAAAATTCTTTCGGTAACTGCAACTTTCTTGCTTATTTTTTATTAGAAATACAATTTGGTTAAAGAAAAGCAAAAAATAATCTTTGAGCATAATGTTTCTAAATAGTTTCACACGCCTTTTAATATTTTCTATTTTAATTGTTTTCTAGTTTCTTTTTTTTGTCAGCACTGACCCCTATTTAGTCGGAGTTGGGACTCAAGCTGGAACTGGCCAAAGGCATACCTGGAGGCACACGCAGACATCGCCGCAATAGCCGACATAGACACTCACCCAGTTGGTGTGGCAAGTTCGTCGCGGTGCTGGACAAAAGTGAACGCTCCACTCCGCTCAACTCCATTGGAGCTCCACGGAGCTCGCCCCGGCTCGGTGGCAGTGGCGGGCAACATTCATTGCCGCAAAACGGAACGAACACGAAATGATAATGTAATCGAAACTGGTCGGTTTGGTGCACCAAATGTGGAAACTGTTGGAATTGGCCTACCTCGGCGAGCTGCGGGGATGTTGCAACAAATCGCGGCCAGCTAGTAAGCCAGTTGAATTGTTGGCAACGGTTGCCGGCAATCCGGCAATCCGGCAATCGGCAAATCGGAACTTAACTTCAACTTGGGCTTGGCGGCGGCGTTGGCTAAAATGTAGAGCACGCTATGCTTTTTGTGGCTAATTGGCCGACAGGAATCGAAAGAAGCCAGCGAGTTGCGCATACGATTGCTAACACTTGGCCAATCTAGAATCACAACAAGCGCCAGCAAGTAGCAGCCGCTGGCGTGACAGATAAATTATCTATGAGATGCGTTCGCCTACTCAGTGCAGCGCAGCAATTGCTTGGAGAACAGATAGAGAAATTGTAAGAACTAAAGCGATTGCTTTTACTTTCAGCAGGGATTTAGGGAAATAAACTCACTCAGATAATGCGGGAAATTGTTGAACTAACAGTACTAGGTATTTTTATATGGAAATGCCTTTAAATAGTCGCAAAAAGGTAATCTTTTATCTAATCATTTCAATTTTGTGCTTCGTTATATTATTAGAGCTTTGTAGAGTAATTTAGGTATAGGATTTTTCGTATGACTTTTCGCTCTGTGTAGAATCAAGCTATAGCAATTGGAAAATAACAAGAAAACTGCACAACGACATCAACAGAAACAGCAATCAAAATGAGCACTCATCTGGCTACATATGCAAAAATATTATAGACTCATAAAACGGGCACAGTGAGCACTCCACTGCAAAGACAGTGGCCGGATCTGATTGATATGTTCTATGTTCTAACCCAAAACATAAATAAATTGAAATTTTTTTAATGTGCATTTAAGAAGAAATGAATTTCTAATAGCATTTAAGATAATTACCAATTATTGAGACATAAACAATTGCCTTTTTGTTACACCTGTGATTTGTGGTAATAAGAATGACACAAATTGGTCTCTCTAAGTAAGACGGACATGTATTTTTTTAATGCCAATTAGCTGGTGCTATTATATAGGAAAAAATCCACATATTTTTTATGGACTTTTAAAGAATGCCCACTGCTACCGCTCGCCTCCTGCACAACAGTTTGTGTAGGAAAAAATAACCTGTGCTTGCTACTTAAGTTAGTCACCGAACGAACGTTTGACAACTCAACTGTGGAGCAGAGCTCTCAAGGCGATTCACTAACTAGCAACTACGGCAATAACAACTCAGCCAGGCCCCAGAGTTGAATCTCGCAGCGAAGGAGGCCAGCCACCGGCGGCAGAACAAACTAAGCTTGCCATATTCCATGCGTTTCGAGAATTTCGACACTATTGGCCATAAGAGAGAGAATGCAATGGAACCTACTATATGCCAAATGTCTGCACTGGTTGGATCTGTCAATTATGCGTGTCCACTTGAAAAAAGACTGGTCAGCAAGAACCGTTCGAGTGGAGCCAAGAGCCAATCGAATACGATTTAAGATTAACAACAAAAAAAAAAATGCCGATAGAAAAAACCAGAACAAGACGAGATCTCGATTGTGTCGTCATCATTTCGATTCGCTTTAGTTTTAGCTTTGGATTCACTTCACTTTTGCTTTCGGCGACAAAGATCTCGATTCGGCCGGTTGCGCAATTTGGCCAGAATGTGTGATCGATGCCCGAGAGATTCGGCCTATGGCCCCCAGAAGTTTGGCCAGATGGAAATCTAAGGCCTAAGACAAACAGCCGGCGCGGCGGAGGCCGAATCATAGTTTCAGAGTGGCATTTCGGCATTTTGGTAAATGCAAGAGACACAGTTAGAAGCATTGGCCAACATTTTATTTTGGCAATATAAACACAGACAGCAACAGGTATCCGTGGTGCCGCCTCGGTGTGTGTGCCTTTGGGCCCAATGAATAATGCCAATTTATGTGGCAGAGGCTGACTCTGCGTCCGAAGTCTGAGGCACGGCTCAGATTGCCGGTCTAACTGGTTTGCATTTTTGGCGGCGTCTTGGCCAGCCAGCCAGCCAGCTAGCCAGATAGCTAGGCAGCCTGCCTGGCAATTGCCAAAAGCTAATAGCAACTAACGGCTAAATTCGATCTATGTCCGAAAAATACATTTCACACATGCCGCGCCGGACTTCTAAACACGTTTCGTTCGCTTTTAATTTCTGGCCCCGGAATCTGTGCTGGAACTGATTCCATTTTAATGAGCCTCCGCTAAGAGGCTAACCCCCCCGCTGGGTACTTACGATCTGCAGCTCGGTCATGTACTTCTTCCACCACAGGAACTTGGCGTACTCCGGTCCCATGGCGGCCATCATGTAGTAGAAGTACATGCACACGTGCACAAAGTTGTTCAGCAGATTCGGGAACGTGGCATTTCCACCTGCAAATAGTAATGACAAATCTTCATTAAGGTGAAAGAAACTAGAAACAAAGAGTAGCATTTCCATATTGAAATCTTCAGGTTTGTAGAACAGGATGCTACCAAATCGAAAATGTTAATTATAACACAAATCATGAGCTAATGTTTAAAGTTACTTAACAAATAATTCTACTGGCATATTTAAATGTGCATTCGGGAAGATGAAATTTGCTTAATTTCTTCATTAAAGATAGTTCCTTCGGTATAATAGAATCTTTTATGAATATTTATAAATGGTGTCTCCTCCAACTCACCTGCAAGGAACTTGACCAGCACCCAGGTCTCCAGCGGCGTCACCGAGTGATGGTACACGTGCAGCCAGGTGATCTGTGTGGACTTCTTGCGCAGCACAAAGAACACCGTGTCGGCGAACTCGGTCAGCTTGGATAGGTAGTACAGGTAGCACAGGTTGAGCATCTGTGTGGTGGAAGAAAAAGGGGGTGGTGTGTGGAGAACTATCAGTGTTAAGCAAGGTCGTTGGGCAGGCAAGTACGTGCTCAATTAGCAAAGAAACCGCAGCGGCGAAAAGAAGATCTTGCGCAATGACATTGACAACGTTTTCGTTCCGCCGCGTCTCGTTCGGCTTCGTTTCGGGTAGTTTCTTTTCTTGTTCGAGCACTCAATTCTTCTGTTTTCATTTTCATTTTCATTTGCTAGTAAGTATTTGCCATACAAGAATCTTGACTCGCTGAAGCGAGCGAAACGGTTGACCATCTCGCGAGTGCACGCGGCGTATGAGCAATGTAAACAATGACGACTTTTATGATGGTGCTAAGGCGCCGTGGACTTATGTAAATTACTACTAAAACTGGATGACGGATGCTAATGACGCTGTGGTCTCAAACAGAGTTTATTGACTTGTCAGCGGCTCGGTTTTTGATTTTTTCTTTTATTTTTCTTGGAGTCTTTGTTGCCCGTTGCGGATGTGAAATCGATCAAAGAACGGAAGAATCGGAAAAGGCAGGGGAAGCTTGGTCTGGCCAGTGGGTATTTTTTTTCTCTCAGATTTTATGCTCTATTGATTTAAAGCCCAAACAGAGCCAAAGTACAATCACAATTGCAAACAAACGCGCGGAACAAACCGAACTGTTTAGGCCCGCTTAAAAAGTTGTTAATTTGATTGTAACACAGCCAATCGACAGAGGCCTTGAGGGTGTGGCAGTCTCGAATATTTATTTCTAATACTGGAGGGTTTAAGTGATTGCAATTGGAATACACTGCTGCCGGGAGTCTTGCCTATATCCATTGATTTTGTAAGGTCTAGGGAATATTTTGTAATGAGTTGCTGTATGAGAAACTCAAAGTTATTCCTCAAAAAGTGTGGGATATATTTTACACAATTAATAAAAGGGTAACCGCAGGTGGGGCTTGCCTCTGTTACACTTTTACGAACATTTAAATGCCTCATTTGCGGTGCACAGGCAAATTGGCATTCCAATTATGCATTTAACTTTAAATCTCTCATTACACAATTATTTATATTTAATTGCCCTCCAAGTTGGCTGAGAAAAAGGCTACACAATCGATTGAGAGGCATAACAAATAGCTGGCCGAAAAGCACTTAGATAGTACATAGAATTTGGATTAAGAAGACTTCTCCAGTCCAGTCTCCAGTCTTAATTGCCGCTGAGCACATCTGAATGTGAACTTTGTGCCGTCATAGAGGCGTAATTAAAACATTTAGCTGCCGCCGCTTCTGCGCTATAACTGGCCAAAAAAAGCTTAGCTTCCAGCTGAACTCTACGGGCAAATTAAATTGCTCTTGAGGCTTGAGACGGAGTCAATGAATCATCACAAATAAAGGCAACGAACTTGCTGGCCAACGGCGGAAGATGAACCCAACGGCAAGGTGAGCTTAGCAAAAACAACAACAATAAAAAAAAAAACAAAGATAACCGAGAGAAAACCGGCCAGCTGACAAATGCCAAATTATATAATGGAAGCCATAAACTCCTTAAGTCCACGCGTGCCTCTCCGAATAGAAGATCACTAGGGGATGGCCACGGAGCCCGATCTGAATCGGATTCTAAATTCAATTTTAAAATTTGACGGACCGGTTGCGTCCGTCCACTTACCCTCTTGGAGCTGGGACCATCGGAGTAGTCGACCGGTTGGCACTTTAGATTGTAGTAGTTCAGCCAGCCGGCCATCAGGTGCTGGGGGAAACCGGAAAGGGAACGGAGTTAGCAGACTCGTAGGCTAGTCCGCATCGAGATCCGGACACGGGGGACTCACCTCGTAAAACATGTAGCCGCTAAGGGCCACCTGGAAGGCGTTGTAGATGACCAGGGTGCGGCGCAGCTGGAAGGGCTTGCGGTCGCGCATAAAGAGCGGCCCGAAGACAAGGACCCAGGACAGGTAGATGGCCACTAGACCGAAGGTGAACATCGGATGCTCCATCAGCGGGAAGCGTTCCGAACGCGGATCTGCAAATGGATTCGCAAAGCCATCAAATAAATTGCTGCAATATTGTTTTTAATTAATCTTGCTTTCGGTTTTGTCTATGCTAATGCAGACCAGCTTCGATTAGCATTTCATTAGCTTGTAGCACTTCGCGTTCAGACAACCATTCAATTTATCCCCGCTGAATGGAATCGTGGCTATAAAAATGAAAACAATTCGCCGGCGTGTTGTCACTGAATCGCTTCAAGTGTCAGCCATGTCGGCACTCCACTGAGCAATAATTGTAAGATATGTGAGCAATTCCGTTTAGAGAATAATTCCGCTTGCACTTTTTAATAGGCGTTGTCAGCATAGCTCGATAATAGGAAGGAACCCCCAGAACTGATATGGAAATTAATTGCAAGCGGCTTTGCATTTTGTTTTTTCTTAAATAGACCAACTTTTCCATAGCCCTGTGCTGTGATTAAAGGCAATAGAAAAATCTAATATTGTTGCTTTGATTGCAAATATGGCAGTGGAAGGCTGAGATCACGTTTTGTGCTGGATATTCTTGACCTGTTTATGTTAGTTATCGATTGGGTTTTGTGTTTAATTAATACTGATTGTATTTAGAATTAAATTGTTTAATTTTACAACCTTTTTTATTATTAATAAATTGTTTGGGTGTCTTAGAAAATAATAATATATAAATCACAGGGTAATTTCAACACAATTGTTAAATGCAATTGCCTATTTTAGTTCTCTACACTTCTTCAAGCTATATTAATACATTTTCCGATCTTAAACATTTTTCCGTACCTTTACCCCAGTTAATTTCATAAAGTTCTGGAATATTTCGCCTAACATCGTCCCAAGTTCGTGCCCTAAGTCTTTTGTTTAGTGTCACACCCTATAAAAGATTTCGCCTCGTAATCATGCTTTTGGCACTCTTTAATCTCTTTTTGCTTGGTTTACTACCACTAAAGCAGAGCTGTTCACTATTTGCACTGGCTTTAAGTGCATCTGCCTGCCCATTGACCTTTCCCCAGTGACATTTTTCATTGCCAGGAATGTCAATATGGATCAGACAACCACCAACATGTGCGCTTGAAAGACGCAAAAAATAAACCCTAGGGGCAATTGGCGTGTTCGATGTGTCTTTATTGTGCCTAATAAATACATGCTCAGCTGCACACGGCTAAAACCAAAGGCAAAGTAGTCGTCGTAGTCGTCGATGTCGACGGTCGCATCATAAAAATGGCTAAGATAAGCAATGTAAATACATTTTAATTACGTTAATAATTGTCAAAAATACAATTGACATTGCCAAGGTCGCCATTTAAGGCGCACAAACACACAAACATACACCAAACACATACACAAGGTACTACAATAACAACAACAAACAACAAAACCTTTTTTTAATTGTCCTAGAAGCTTTTAGTTTTGGGTTTTTTTTTCGGTTTCTGGTTTCGTTTTCTTTTTAGCTTCATTTTTTTAGCGGTGCTTGTACTCGTTTTGTACTCGCTTTATTGGTGTTTACGTTTTTGTTATGATTTGGCAGCCATAAAAATGGCAATTCATCATTTTTATGCATTAATAATTTGACTATGTTGGCTGATTCACTTGTTGGTGGAGTATTGGCAAATCAATTGATGCTTTGGTTCTGATTGGCAATCAGAATATGCGTAGTTCGCTAAGGATTACAATCACTGGGCACCTACCGCCGTAATCCTCTTCCACCAGTTGGTAATAGCGCTGGACCAGGCCCGTGTAATTACGCGAGATGTGATGCGTCTTGAACTCGTCCAGCGCAATGTTGGCTATCTCCACGACCATGTCGAACCGCGAGCTGCTGTTGTAGTTGTGGTAGTTCATCGTCATGATGCTGCTCCTTTCGGTTTCTCGTTTCTCGCTTTTTTTTTTATTAAGATCCGAAATGCAAACACTTTCTGCTGAGTGCTTTTTGTGCTTATTGTTTATTAGTCTTTATCAGAGGCTCGCCGCAGGATTTCGCATGCTGCGCTCAAGCCGCTTAAGTCGATCGATCACTTTCTAATCCTTTTGTTGCCGACGAAGCTGCAGCTGGCATTCGCTCAGATAAATCACTCTTCGACTCGCTGAGTTGCTCAACTCGATTACTGGGATTCGCGCAGACTTTGCTGATTCTACCACCACACCGTAGGAATGTTTATGCTCAACTGAATCTGAAACTTCTCAGCAATCACAAGATAAAGTAACTTTTTCGCGGCGGCAGCGCAGCGACGCTTAGCGATCGAGGCTTAGCTACTACAACAACCATGCCGAACAGCGGCGGCGGCGGCTTCGGAAACTCAACGAACGACGAATGCGCACAGAACAACGGAAGTTTCGTTCAGTTAGCTCGCCGCCGCCGCACTGCATGCAATTGAGTGTGTGAGCCGTGCACCTGTGTGCGTGTGCTTGGCCCAGTGAGTTGGATTTTGTTGTTGCCGCTCGCTAACATTTTTTACTCGATTTTTTTTTTGTTAGCATGTTTCGTTTGGCATTCAACTTTTGATGCTGCTGCCGGCCCGCTGCTCGATGGTTTTTGCGGGTGAATTCGCTTTTTTATAGGTCAATGCACTAAGATATGCTGGAATTAATTTGTGTTTGCAAATGGAAATGATCCTCTGCTGAAAATGGAATGCAGTTGGCAAAGAATTACTGTTTGCAGTATTGATTACAAGCACCTGTGGTTCTAAGGCTAATTTGTGAAGCGTTTTGTATACTTATTTTGTAACTTTTTTTTATATTTACTATTTTTTTATATTTAAAAAATAGGTAAACAATATTTGACCATTTAATTATTAATTATTAAAACATTTCTTGATGCATTTTCAATAAGTTTTGGCTATAACTTATACAACATATTTTTATATATGTATTTATGTATTAAATAGGGAAAGTAATATTTACTATCTATTTTACTAATATAATATATAATATAAATTTATGTACGGGAAATTTGTTTGGGAAATTACAAAATTAAAGCATATAAAACGTATGGGAAAATTAACAATATTGTTTACCAATCAAATGCGTCAAAACTATTTGTAAATTTATTCCTAATGAAATAATTGTGGTTATTGAATTATTGAGAATATAAGTAATTTCAGTATATAATTTATGTGAACATCTCTGAAATACCGTAATCGACAATTCCCATACAAATAATAATTTATAATATTTCCATGGGTAAAAAATTATTGCATGGGAAAATTTGTATTAACGTCAGATTTATAAGCATATTATTTTCTTTTCTATAAGCTATAAGTATTATTGTTCATGTAAGCCCCCGGGGAATCCCTGATCGCATTACACTCTAGAAATTTGATCTCCACTTTTACAAATGGAAAATAAACTTCGTGGAATGTAATTGCAAGTCACACATTTTTATTTTCTAAGGAGACAAACAGGTTCTCTGTCCGCAAAGTACTAACAATTAAAGCACGCTTTTTAACAACATCGTTAACGTGTGTGTGTATGCCTTACTTTGTGACACCAGATATTAAAGACATGAGCTAGGTTAATTCCTGGACTTCCGGCTTGTCTTAGAGTGACCTCAGGTGGGGTTTATTTTTAGTGTGCGATGAATTCCCATTCATGTTTACAGGGCAAACGTCCAGCGAGAATAACCTGTTCTTGGGCCATCGGCCCTGGAGGTGTTGCTTGGGGGTCTGTTGATATGCTAAACGAATTCTCGATGGGCTAGACTTAGACAGTCGGTCAGCATCCATGGCAAAATATGGCCGGCGTGCGATACGTGTCAAGGTGGGATCTAATTCTAGATTTTACACCGATGGCACACGGCACACAGATCCAGAACACTGCCCTACATGGATAAGTAGAGTCTTAAATATGTATTCTAGCTCTATATTATCCTATAAACTTTTCTGAATTTCTGTTGAGCTTTAAAACATCAATTTTTTGTGAGATTTCATAGTTCAACTGAATTTTTGTTAATTTTTTGCTGTATTAAAATAAATAAATATTTGTAAGTCAAATATTGTAGAATGTCTTAAATTTGCAGACCAGTGTAATCTATCCAGCTCAGACTCTTCTTTTATGCCGCCTTAAACAAGGGAATATAATAAAGTTCTGTATTTTCATTCTTTACAAAAGATCAAGTTCGTGTTCTAAGTCTTTCGTTGGCAGTCTTAAATTATGAACATATTTGGTTCTGTAGGCATATTTTGCCTGCTCTTTTTTATACTTGAACTAGATTTATGATCAATAAAAAAAAGATCAATTTTAATTGACACTTTTTGTCGGTTGATATGCTAATCGACTCCGAAGGAGCCTGTCATTCCCAGAATGCCCGCTGTGGTAATCGTGCCAAGGTGGCGTCTAATTTGAGAGCATAATCGATCCAGAGATACGTGCAGAATGGTATCGTGATCAAGGCAAAAGCCACTGGGCTGTGTGTGTCGTTAAGCTGAGCCAAGTATCGGACGTGCGCCGGGAACCTTCATTGAGGCCTTTACGACAGTATCTTGCAGTAATTATGCCATTGAGTGCCGCATGAACGACTCTCCGTACAGAACCATTTTCGTTTAGTGACAAATTAACGCCGTGCGCATTGAGCGCCGGGCAAATTGTTCTTCGAAGTTCAGCCCAGCCGGTTCGACCTTTGGCTTGATTATTTTGGCCATGTTGGGGCCGAGACCGGATCGGCAAGGATGATGACGTTGCCGGCTACGACTACGGCTATGCTGCTAACGGTTGAATGCGGATTGGCCACGCTTGGATTGGACTCTGCACAGCTCTGCTCTGCTCTGGCATTTGGTTTTCATCCGTGGCGGCTTCTAGCCGCGGATGAGCTTGGTAACAGCCCCTCGGATCTCACGGTCTAGGTCTAGGTTAGTCGGAAGTCAAAGAAGGCAACGCCGTCAGCCAACCGGACCAAGATTTCGATGATAAATGTATGCTTTGATAGCTCCAGTTTTGTTGTGATTTTCTGCGTCGCTTTTTCTACTTCAATTTTTTTTTTTTCTTATTTTGCAGATTTCCGTTCCATCAACGTGATATTTTTGCCATTGGCAAAATAGCTTTGACTTCATCATAATCAATAAGTTTTGAATATGTTTATTATGGCAAATGCTAAATGTTTGTCGCTTATTATTCGCCTGATTAATGGCCCTGGTGTTGACAAGACTTTGGTATTTTAGACGGGAAAGTTCCCCACGACTTTATATTAAGCGATTTGCAAAATCACTATATATCTTTTCTATTCAATGAAATCAATTTAAAATTAAGAGTTACTTGTTAAGACTTTAATCTTACTTATTTTGTAATATAGATTTATTTATTTTCTGCATTAACTAATATATATTTATATTAAGCACACTTTACTGCATCATTCCTGATTATTTTTATTGCAAATTAAATATTTTTGTAAATGTTTTTAAAAGGAAATACAATGTTTACTTGAAAATAATTTATACAAATACTTTGTGAGCCGGAACTTGGCTCAATACTCTCGCGGCATCTGCAATGAGAAGTTTGATATTATTCTTCCATGATGATTCTGATCAATATTTGAATCCATCAAATGGTTAGCAAGATCTTGTAGATTTTATTCGCATCCGTTAAGTAACATATAATGTTCCGCAATGTTTGCTTTATCGCTTAGCTAACTCTTCACTGAGCACCGTCCACTCGGCGAATTACTTCCAGCGCTCAGAATGATTGTGCATAAATTTTAATTAGCAAGTATATGTAGCAAATAATTAGCAATCATAAATTAATTAGCACTGAATAGAATAAGGTGTGGGTGTTAACACGTCAGACCGTGGACGAAATGGGTCGTTTCTGGAGCGTTTCAGAATGCTCGTTCGCCAACAGATTGACCGCTGACCGCGGGCGTTTTTCAATTTCTAATAACTAAATGTTTTCGAAAGGCTGGACTGGACCCTGATTAAAAGGTCGAATCGTATCGGGGCCGGTAAACAGTAATTATCAATTAGCCTGCTGCAGCGACAGCTTATTAAGCGTTTTTTTTTTATTAATCGCGTCGTGGAAGTAACAGCATTTTTGTGCGGAGTTTCGCAATCACTGGTATTGGATTGCTAAATGCTTCATGTCAACTTCGTCGACGATGGTTTATCTACAGATCTGGGCCATACTTAGTCTTAATTGCGTTGCAATTTGGTGCACGCCCTGACCTTGGTCACGACGGCTCGAAAAAGAGACAAGACTTTAATTTAAACATTCGAGCATATTTATATCACACACATGTGTGTGCAGATGATTTGGTCTCTCGGAATTTCAAGCCCAATATACGTTCGCATTTGCGCGGCTTAGACCTGGCACAAAACACTTTTGGCCCTAATTGAATGGGCAAACCCAGAAGTTGCCTGCCCAGATTCAGTTGGGTAATCGTCAAAGAATCGGTAACTGATGCTGCAAGATGCCACGTTCGATGGTCAGCGGTCAGCTCACTGAGATGGCCAGCGGCGGGAGCGAAAAATATTGTTTGGGGGTCAAAAAATACTTTTTTGGGGGTCATAATACCTTTACAGGGGGGTTTTTTCTTGAGGAAAATTTGGACAAATATTTAATGATCTGTGTTGCCTTAACTTTGAAGATGATTTACTAACTATAAATAGATATTTTAAACTAATTAATTAAACTGTTTAATAGATATTTTAAATTTGAAGATGATTTACTAACTATAAATAGATATTTTAAACTAAAATAAGGTAGGAACGACGTCTTTATTTTAAGAGTTTCCTGAACCAAGTAATATTACATTTTATTTATTAATTTTTATTTAAAGTGCTGCCATCCCTCCTGTCAGCGCCACTGAATTTGGCTAAATAAAGTTAGAGGCCAAAAGCAGCCGCTGCGGCTGCTAATCAATTGGCCAAACTTGTAGCCAGTTACAACTGACATCGAGTGAATGAAGAAGGGTAGACTCATCCAAAACTGCACAAACATTTGGGGCTTCAGAAATATATAGTATGAGCTCAGTTTAGAGATTTGTTTTTGTAGCTGCTCATCAGCTTTTAATTTTCGGGTTTATGAGGCAAAACGGGCACCGAAATGGTAAAGTTCTCGGCAAGCCACGGCGTCGACGCTTGCGAATGTTGAACTTGAGAGCGGCGAGATACATATTTTTGAATATAATTAAGAGCGGGCTACTCCAAGAATAGATCCCCAGCCAGCCAATTAGCAATTAAAAGTTCACATTGAACTTGACACAGTTGCTGAGCGCAAAAAGAAAAAAATCACAGACACAGACAGTGCGAATTGCCTCAGATATATCGCCGGTATTGAAAGCTGGCGAAAATATCGAGACTAGAATTTATAATTATGCATTTTAATTGGTGGCTGCTACTAAATGAAAACCGCTCTGCGAGATCGAAGCTATTAAGCTTCTTAGGCATTTTCTGCCCCATCGTCATGTCGACGCGATCGATCAGGAAACGGAAGTACGATTTCTTATTTCTCCACATATTAATCTTTTTGTTTTTCTCTCAATTTATCGCTAGAAACGAGTTCCTCCCAAGGGCAAGCCAACGGTAGTTGCTAGTTGGCCAGCTACGATCCAAAAATTCGATTGATCGAATCGCGCGGAGAGTGCGCGAGAGACCCGCTAGATGCCTAGCTATACTAGATGTATATATATATATAGATTTGGCATTTCCGTGCTGGCAAACGAGTTCGATTTGCGCAATTAAAGCCACTTTGGATGAGTGGCCATAGAGCAGGAGCATCGACCTGTTACAGCTTCAAGT
This sequence comes from Drosophila parvula, assembly GCA_018904695.1. Lineage (NCBI taxonomy): Eukaryota > Metazoa > Arthropoda > Insecta > Diptera > Drosophilidae > Drosophila > Drosophila parvula. The sequence goes on along the minus strand of JAEIIG010032501.1, from coordinate 42,371 downwards.
GGCTGGGGTCAGCTTGTGCGACTGATGTCATGTAATCAGCTAATCAGCTCCGTTTAGCCATTGTTTATAAGCAGGGCGAACACCGAATTAATTGAATAGAAATTAGATTAGGGATTGCCCTTTTTGGTTGACGCTCTAATAAAATTACAGGCCTACGAATGGTTAACCCATCATTATTTTTAATTGTTAAGAGTAACTTATGAAGTTTGGATTATTATGGGATGTCGTTTTTTTTTTTTTAAGAAATATAATTGGATAGTTAATTTTAATAAAGAGTTACGTATCTTTTTTATTAATTAAAAATGTAGTTTACATATTTGTACAAGGGAGAAACAATCAGTGTGTAGGCTGTGAGATACCCTGTATCCAAAAATTAACATCTTCTTTAATGGAAAAGAAGAAGTAGCTATGCAAATGTTTACATATATGTAGAACAACTTCTATAGGTGCTGTCAAAACATCCATGCTGCACTTATTGAGCATGCAATCAACATTTGTATTGTTTAATAACTTCCACGTTTCTTGTACTCAAACTTTGGGAACACGTTACTTTCTTCAGAAAATTGATGTTTACAGCTTTAAATACATTTTTTTATATGATTTAACAGAGCGAAAAACATAGATATGCTAGTTAGGAAATTTTTTTCGAGCTGAATTCTGTTCTCCTAAACGGTTAGGACATGACTTAATTTGCATAAGTCAAATCTGGCACTCCAATGTATTTGTGTGGCCAGCATTGAGCTAAATCGATGCCCCTGGTGATGCTGATCAAGAATACTTGTACTTTATGGACTCCTATTAGCTGGATCAAACATAAGTTAGCCCAATAAAAACCGTTGCTATATTTTCTATTAAATTTCTCAGAATTTTTTAAGTTTAACGGCGATAAACTTTAACGATTTTTCGATAAGCTGGCAACTCTCTGGCAAGCTTAAAACTGAGCTTTGCTAACACCAACTACAGATGCCGCCAGCAGCGTGTGAAAAAGCCAAGATCGGCTAACTCAGGCCGGCGGACCGCAGACAACTTTAATGCGGCCAATTAAACATTTAAGAGCCTCATTTGCAATTGCTGTTAACAATCTTACGACTAAAAAAAACACACACAATGCTGTAGGCATAGAAATAAAAGCGGTTTCATTTTGCAGGAGCTAATGGCAAATGTTTGCGCTTCGGCAATCAATGATCAGTGATCAAATTGTTTGCAGCCCTTTCCGCAGGCCTTGAATAAGGAAAAAAAAATAAAACAAAATACACACAAATATTGATAATTAAATTATAATGTTGTGTCTCATCGCCAATTAGGAATTCTACAAAGCGAACATTCGAAACAAGCCGTGGAGTTTTTGCACATTTAATTGTTGTTCGTGTGACTGTTTTTGTCTACGCAATTTGGCCCGAAAGAGGCGGCGGGGAGTGAGCAAAAAAAAATTCAACAATAATTGTTTAACGGTTTGTTGGCCAGCTTGCCTGTTGGCTATGTAAATGTTTGCGGAAGATATTTGCATAACTCGCGCTCAGCTCCCAGTTCGATCGCATGAATCGAACATGAATTGGCGTCTGCAGCGGCGCAGATAATAAACTGTCGTCTTTTGCATACTATTATGATCTGCTATATGTGTCTGTCTATCCGTCTGTCTCTCTGCCTGTCAGTCGGTCTGTCTGGTGGAGGGACAAACAAAAGACGCATGCAAATGGCGGCAAGCCGGAAGAAGCAGCCTTAACGGCACTCACGGCGTATGATTGATTCCTGGCAACGACAAGGCAACCGAAGGGATTCACCCTCCGATGCGCCTGACATTCACCCACATCTTATGCAGTCCAATCGAATGCGAACTGGTCGCGTTTCGCATAAGTTAAGCCAAGTTTGGCAGCAAGTTCAAGTTCAATTCGCCGGTGACACAGTTAACTGCGAGTGACCCCAGCCTCAGCCTCCGCTTATGGTTGGTGTTGTGTTTGTTAGCTGGTTCCATTAGCCATCATCGGAGCTGGCTTTCGATCGGCCCAGTCTGCGACTTGACCCGGAAGCGGTATCAATCGTTGCGATCGCTGTGCCCGATCTCTAGAATCCGAGCCCTGGGCCCCTCAAGAACTCGTATGTAAATTGCCCATCCGCACGCGTGTCTCCTTGAATTAACGCCACCGCGCATTCAATTTTCATTTCGAATTCAATTTTGGTCTGTAAATTAGTCGTTTTCTCGTCGCTAATCGCTGCTTCTTATGTTTGTTCTGACATTGCTGGTAGAGCGGCAACAAGAATTTCGTTGACGCGGCACCTGAAAGGTCAACGGAATTCTTGACCAGCTACGCATTTTGTTCTAGAGTTCAACGTGTCGTAGATGAAACGCCGAAAGAGTATCCAAAATGTGGGTCAAGGCCGGACGGGCTCGGTCTTTCAAATAAGGCTTGGTGTGAATCGGTAAGCAGATAGAATTACCAGAAAGGGAAAACAAAATAGAATGAAAATCTCATTCTGCGGTTATTTAGGAGCATTCACTCGGTGTTTGTTCGTATTTTTCTAATGGCTAATGATGAAGAATACTCGATAATGACTTCATTGAGCGTTCAAAGTATAATTAATTGAGAAATTGAGGGGAAAACGAAAGTATCATTAGGGTAGAAAAGCATATAGTACACCCTGTACTATATATATAATATAAAAGCTATTTTAATAGGTATACTAGGTATATCTTCACTATTTGTACCACGTGAGTGGAATGCTAAAAATGTAAATAAATACATATATTAAAAAAGGTATTAAATTACCTCACGGGGCTGACCCTATTCTAAAACAAATAGAATTTCCATTAAAATTAACATTTTCAGCAACAAATATCACCTGAAATATTTTGCTTTCAAATCAAATTCCTCATCCTTTTAATTCCCGCTCAATTGCTTTGACCAAAACGATCTCGAAACTGACAACTATTCAAGAATATTTTATGATTCTTTAGATTGTACAAAAGGCTGGCCTGGCCAAATAGAAAACGAATTAAAAATTCAAGCGATTTCAGGCGGCAGCAACAACAAAGAACCGGCAACACGCACACGGCCAGTCAATATTATGATAGAAAAACGAGACCAGGCGAATATCTTCCGATACGTATACGTACAGAGTTATATATACTCGTATATGTAGTCAAACCCATACCAATCGAATCGAAAACGCTAGCACAAAAGAACGTTTCGACTAAAACTAATGCCAAAACCGAAGCTAAAGTCAAAGATGAAGATGAGCAAGATGCCAAATGGCCGAGACAAAAGTTGGGCTTTACACACACAAAAAAAAAACTAAATGCCGAGACTAGAGATTGAGACCGATACTGCGACTGAAATGAACTGAAACAAAAACAAAATCGGAAAAGAGCCAAAAGAAACAGCAACGCCAAAAAATCGAACCTTTAGACAAAATTTGTATACATAGCCGCGTACACCTCGGCGTAGCAGTTCAGTGCGCGTACAAGTCTCGTGGGTAGCGGATGCCAGCAAAGGTCTCTCCACCACTCCATATATACTATACTATACTATACTATAGCCATACCGTAATCCAGCATCTTAATATCAGCCATAAGAAGCAGATGAAACAAGACTCAAAATACAGTTGTCATGGTGTTAACATTAAGCGTTCCCGCTCCCGCTGTTTGTCGTTGCTATTTGTTGCTGCCGTTGCTGTTGTAAATTAAGTGCACGGCAATCGAAGAGATTGCAACAGGTGCACAAGCTCTTCATTTGTTTGTGCCAAAGTGTGTGTGTGTCTAACTAAGTGATCAATCAGATCAGAAATACGAGAAATTCACTCTAGAATTTGGGGCTTCGTTGCCATATCTATCAGATAAAGGTTCAGTCCTTAGAACCCTGAAATACTCCTTGGTGTAGGAAAAGTGATAAATGCCATTAGGTGTTGATTAATTGGTATCAAAAATATAAAAGAAAATGAAGTTTATTTAATATTTTATAACCCTCGGAGGGAGTTATAAGCCTTACTTGCAAGTGCAATAGAAAATAGAAGTTTCTGTAATTAGAACTGAAAAAATGTTGTTTCGCTGTGATTTCCTGTATTTCGATTTAGTCCAAGAAATATCACAAATAAGATACAGGATCCCGGATTCCTTTTTTTTTAATTCCCAAAAAGATAGAGTAAATATTATAAATGGCAAAATTTTGATAGAAATTATAGAATTTTATTGAAATAACAGATATTATTTTAATGCTTCAACAATCAGTTATTTAACAAATTCCAATAGAGGCCGAAAGAACTTTTATTAGACATACAAAGACGCTTTTTAGAACCTCCAAGCAAGTGTCACATACGAGTATAGGGGACATATGGGGAATTCTAACCTGCCAAGGTCATTCAACTTTTGCGACATAATTTAATTAGCCAAAACGAAACCGAAGCCTTCTTCGACTTCGACTTCGAGTTGGACAGTTGGGCAATAGGTGACACAATTTTCTATTTGCTCGCTCTAGGCGTGGCCAAGGCCCGTTGACAAAAACAAAAGCCAAGAGCCGAAATCCCCGAGACCGCCGGCCATTTAACAAATGACTAACCAAGTGGAAATGCCTCTCTCGAGATTTGCTTGGCGATGATCAGCCAGACACGACGGGGACTGAGCTCCAAAAGATGCGACAATTGTCCAGATCGCTGGCTATTCCCACCCCAAGCCTCAGAAGTTGGAATAAAACAATAACAAAAATAAAACTATGGCAAGGTCATGATATTGAGCTGAAAATTGATAAACCGGGTTTTGTCGGAGCGTTTCCGTGCATAATACAGGTGTTTAGCACCTTAGCACCTCTTATTGCCGCCATTTGTCGCCCCATTCTGCGGCGTCAAATGTTGCAGATAATATTGAAAAAGGCTTGAATTGCAGGAAATGGCTGAGAAACCTGATAGCCAGCCGCAGACTGTTGGCCAACATGCCCTTCGACTCGGAAGTATATTTCTGTTTCACTCATTTATTATTTCAATTTGTTCGCACACTCCAAGCCCTCCTCCGGCCAGCAGCCAGTCCAAGAAGCCGATCAGAATAGCCTCGAAAACGACGAAAGAAATCATAATGCTATTCGATTACCGCGCTCTTAATCGGCCTTTGCCAAGTTCAAGTGTGAGACTCGAAGTCAACGAACGTGATTATGGCTTTTGGCATATGTAGGTGCGAGCGCTCGTCGGCTTGGCTGCTTGATGGCTGCTCTAATGGTCCGGTCCTTCGAAGACCCGGTCTCTGAATCTGGGTTCTCTGGGGATGATTAATCATCGTGAAGTGGCCAGCACAAAGCACTCCACGAATGACTGTGACTGTGACTGCGACTGCTTCTGTTGAGAGACACTCGCGACCTGGCAAGCATAATTTTCACGCTGCTATCCGGGTGGGTGAGAGGGGATCTCCACACGTGAGACACCGTCTCGGTACCTTGGTATCTCTCAACGGTTCGGAATCCCGCAGTTCGGGGCACCAATTTACCAGCAGTGAGGCAACCGCGGGCTTGTGAGGTGGCCACCTTAACCAATTTGTTGCGGCCTGTTGTGCGCCGCCGCCGCGGTTGTTTAATTCATAATAATGAATATAATTTACTGTTACTGTTACATGATAATTTCATGCATTTCACCGCCAGCATCACCGCGTCACCGAGCGTCAGAGCAACTCTTTCGGGTCTTGATTGCTATTGTGGGTCTTTATTTATACATTTCTGGGCTCGGCAACAGCAAAGAGCATTAGCATAACTTAAATAGAGAAGAACTCAAACGCGAACTCGAACTCATCCAGACTCCCTGCCGTTCTTCCCCATTTAGATTTCGCAAAACTCGTTCGTTGCGACGCGTGCTTAGCAGATTTTTAAGTCCCACATCGAAGCGATCAGCGACTATATAATCGTATTTGTGGGAGCAACAGTCCAACAACAATTTAAAAATGGCAGCCGTCAACGCAACGCAGGTGGACTATTGGAATTTCCTGTTCACCGATCTGGCAGGTAAGTGGCGCCACATGTCCGATATATCTATATCTCTAATCTCTATACCTCTCGCACAGATCCACGCACCAATGACTGGTTCCTAATCAAGTCACCGCTACCACTGTTGGGCATCCTTGCCTTCTATCTGTTCTTCGTCCTCTCCTGGGGCCCCAAGTTCATGAAGGATCGCAAGCCCTTCAAGCTGGAACGCACCCTGCTCGTCTACAATTTCTTCCAGGTGGCCCTCAGCGTATGGATGGTGTACGAGGGCGTCGTCATCTGGCGGTACTACAGCTGGCGGTGCCAGCCAGTGGACTGGTCCCGCACACCCAAGGCTTATCGTGAGGCGCGCGTCGTCTATGTCTACTATATGGCCAAGATCACCGAGCTGCTGGACACTATTTTCTTTGTGCTCCGCAAGAACGATCGCCAGGTGACGTTCCTGCATGTCTACCACCACACCGTGATGCCCATGATTAGCTGGGGCACCAGCAAGTACTATCCCGGCGGACATGGCACCTTCATCGGCTGGATCAACTCGTTCGTGCATATCATCATGTACTCGTACTACTTCCTCTCCGCCTTTGGCCCCCAGATGCAGAAGTATCTGTGGTGGAAGAAGTACATCACCAACCTCCAGATGGTGAGTATGGTTTCCCTGATGAACCCCTGATCTCGTTCTCACATTTAATTCACCCGAGAGAGATTTGCTACTTAAAAAACATTGACTTTAAAATGAGTCGATTTTATGGCTTTCGGTGGATTGCACAACAAAAACAAAATAGCTGAACTTTAACTATTGGGTTATACAAACCCAAGGCAGTGATAATTCAAGTTAAACTACCTTTATTGTCATTTTAAATTACTTTTTTTTTAAATTACTTTACCTCTTTATGTAATGATGTAATGAAGGCGCTTTTTATTATTTTAGAACATAATTGAGATTTATCAAGCAGTTTCTAAAGAAAATACCTTTGGGTTTATAAACAAATTATATTTTTTTGTGTAACACATCTAGAGAATTTATTTCAATCTCTGTAAATTATGTACTAATTGAAATTCATTCTTCTCTCATTCCGCAGATCCAGTTCTGCTGCGCCTTCATCCACCAGACCCAGCTGCTGTACACGGACTGCGGCTATCCCAGGTGGTCGGTGTGCTTCACCCTGCCCAACGCCGTCTTCTTTTACTTTTTGTTCAACGACTTCTACCAGAAGTCCTACAAGAAGAAACAGGCGGCCGCCAAGGCCAAGGCTCTCTCCGCGGACAATAACAACGAAAGCTGCGCCAAGGACCTCAACAAGGCCGTGGACCAGTTGCAGGAGCTGAAGCAGAAGGCCTTGTAGGCCACCATATCCACCACCACCACCAGGCCCCCCTTTCAATACTCGTACAAAGCGGGACACCACTGAGAGCCACCACGTTCTATGTGCAACTTTGTTGACTAATTTCTTAAGCAATCCGCCGCCAAAAATCAGAAACAAGACACAATATCGTATATATGTGTATATATATACAAATGTATTTTGAGCAAACGAGGTTTCCAAGTCTCGGAGACTTGGAGACACCGATACACACATTATGTAAATGTTCAAACAGTTGAAATTGCTTTTTGCAGCCATCGTCATCATCGTTCGCTCCGTTTGATGTTCGCATCTGGCGGACAACAAATGAAAGAAGTCGTATGTCTTTCGGCCAAAACTGAACTAAGTTAAGTAAACAGGCAGAAGAAGCGTTAGTTGTGTAAATAAGTGTAGGTACGCATATGAATATGAATATGTTTTCTTTAGATTTTATATACTTGTGGTATGTAAAGTAGGCATAAGAGAAGTGAAAAAAAAAATAAATACAAATAATAGTAAATAGCGAATAGCAAACCCCCCATAAATGCAAACACATTTTACAAATAAATCTAGAATTTTTTCTACAAAAAATATCGAAAAACAAAAACCAAACAATGGGAATGATTCTTTTTCTTAATGAATGGAAAATGGGAGGGGTCTTAGGGTCACAAAGATCTTTAGATCTAGAAGGCGTCTAAAGGCATTTTAAAATCTACAAAAGATCGGGGATCTTTTATAGAATCTTTGGTGATATTTTACGCTTATTTAAAGTAGACAATGATGATTGCATCAAGATCTTCCTCGAAAGCCTCTTAAAAATAGATTTAAAAATATTTTTGATGTATCTATTCTAAGTGAATTCCATCTAATAATCTTAATTAAACCTTTTGGAACTTGTTTTGCTTAATTTTATCATACTGATATATCTTTTCTTTATGTGAAGATCCAGAGTTGCTAATTCTATTTGCTTTGACCTTGAAAATATGGCAGATAAAACTATTTCCTGTAATTAAATTTATGGAAGAATCATTTTTAAGAGAGTCATTTCAATTTTAATTTTTTATCTTGTTTGGTTAATCTTTCAGATATCTGGGGGGAATCTCCCAAGCCCCACCCATTTGATCAAGCTCACATAAATCTGTAGAGGAAGCCTTTTGCTCAAGGAGCTCATTTAAATGGAATCAATATCTAATATGTAGAGAATAATCTTTTCATTCATTCGGCGGCGGAAGCTGCGACATCCGTAATGTTAAGAGTGATTTGAATTTGAATGGGCGTGTCTAGAACAGGTCTTTTGGGGTGATGATGGCTGTGATGGTGATGCAGCATGTCCAATTCTTTTTACGTGGCTCTGGGAACGAACGCTGACTAGCCGATCGGTCCACTCGTTAGAGCTTAATTCAGAGGCACCTTGAACGGCAGCGGCAGTGGCAGCCGAGAAGAGATAAGAGTTTGATAAATTCCGCAGCCTTTTATTGAGCAATCAGTCAAAACGGAACCACCGCGAAGCGGAAGTGAAAACGCATCTTCGAGTGGGGTTGCTGGTGCTGCTGCTGCTGCGGATACAGTATCGAACTGAGAGCCGGTTTCCTCTATTCGACAACTGACCTTGATCTTGACCACAAACACGACAAGACAAAGACGAACCTCCGAGCGAATAAGTCGGCGCCTGTCTTCAACTGGTCCCAACCGGAGCTATATCTTTGGTTACCAGTTTTATGGCCTGATCGGCATAGAATTTTGATCGAAGATCGGCGAAGAGGAAGAACAAAACTTGTGTGCGAAACCTTTTTGAAAAATTTCCATACTGGAAAAATGGGCGGGAGGAGTGCATACTTTTAGGCAGTATTTGTTTTTTTGTTTTCTTTTGCAGCCAAGAGAGAAGGTCTTCCCTATGCAAATGCTGCGAAAAAAAAGTAATGCCATCGATAAAAATACACTACTCCGGGAAAGGAACCCCACAAGACACAGATGGCATTCTTGATCAGGCCCTTGAACTTTGACTCCGATGGGTGGAAACCACAAACAACATCAGTTTTTTTTTTTTTTTGTTATCTATTTATATTAAAAATCTGTATAAATTAACAGGCTGTACGATGTGATGCTGGGCATGTGTGTGTGTGAGTCAAGGCGAGGGAGAAAAAATTGATTAGAAATTCTAATTTGGCAGCGACATTCACCCATTGCCATTCGTCGCCAAGGTGTCTAAGCCGGGCCGAAGAAGAGACCAGTTTTTGAGACAAGAACGTGTTGCATAATCGCGCCAAGCACGCGTACGCAGTTACCTAGGACAATTGGCAGGTGAAATCTCATCGATTAATCGACAGGCATTAATCACTCTTTATGGCCGCGGAGAATATCATATCTGAATGGCTGAATGGCGGCGGGGCTGCAGATCTGCATAAATTCGCCCGGGCCGGCAGGGTGCGCGTGGCCCGGGGAATCGATTTCGCCACGATTTCTCGGCCATCATAAATAATGGGATCCAACTGGTTTTCGGTTATCTAACCTCCAGGCTCGTGCAGAAAACCCGAAAAATAAAGAATACCCAAAACCCCAACGGCGAAACCCGAATCGAGCCGGCAAAGAACAGAGACGGGGCGCTTTTGGCCTTTTATTAAATATACAAAAATCAAAGTTTTATTGAATTTTTCTTGTTCTTGTTCCGAGAAACGATTTACGGCTGCATTTCATTAATAAAGTCTATCACACATTCACTCGCACACATACACACGGCACACACATACAGTCGCACAGACACTCTGGCTAGAAAAACATAAACACGTAAACATTCACACACTTAGGGTTCTAGCTATTTTTTGGGTTGAAATATCTTCGCCTGTCCGGCATAAACATTACGCTGGCCACTCCTCCTACGTTTAGAGATAAAGAGATAGATACAGATACAGATACAGATACGGATACGGATACCTTACGAACTAACTTCTGAAGCCCCGCGCTACGAAGGTAATTGCTAACTGAAACCCCGGAAATCCTCGCTCTCACTCCATCTTCATCGGCTTCACGCTGTTGTTGTTCAGGTCGATGTAAGCCTTTCCCGGCAACGAGTTCTGCAGACTGATGGCCGCTGACGCCGACTTGCCATTGCCCACGTTCATCGTCTGCGGCATGCAACCCATTCCGCCGGCGGCACGCAGTGCAGACTTGGCCAGACTGCTGCCAGACACCGATCCTGATCCGTCCACGCCCTTGGCCTTCTTGTAGGTCTTGCGGTAGAAGTTGCCGAAAAGGTACAGGAAGATCACCGTGTTGCCCACAAAGAAGAAGGTCAGTGTCTTGGGCATGTTGCAGCCCTTTGCGCCGACAGCCAGCATGTAGCCGAGGATGAGGACGAACTGGATCAGCTGGATGCTGGTCATGTACTTCTTCCACCAGAGGTACTTCTGGTACTGGGGTCCCATCGCGGCCACCATGTAGTAGAAGTACATAATGATGTGCACGCCGGAGTTGAGGATGCCAATGATTACGCCCTGCTCGCCGGGCACGTACTTCAGGTAGGCCCACGAGAAGAGAGCCGTCACCGTGTGATGGTAGACATGCAGGAATGATATCTGATTGTCCTTCTTGCGCAGCACGAAGAATGTCGTGTCCAGCAGGTCGATGATCTTCGAGAAGAAGTAGAACCAGGCGCCAGAATACAGGGCCAGATTCTGCTCACGGGTGCGGGTGATATCGCACTTCTTCGAAAAGATGGAGGCCATCACATTGCTCTCACGGATGGACTGCGAAAGAAGTAAGATAAATAAATAATAAATAAATAATTAAATAATTATAAAATCAGCTCAAAGCTCTAAATCTTTGGAATTTAAAAACGCGTCTATCAGAGTTTTGGATAATTAATAATCCAAGACTAACCGTTTTCTTTCTGAACCAAATATAATTATTCATTCACAAGAGCAATTGAGACTGGCGATTCATTCATGACTCTAGTTTGTAGCCTTTTCTTCGTCAATTACCGAATCAAGTTTAGAATTTAGAACAATTTTTTGGGTCTCATCTATATATTTCGCTTAAAACTGTGGAATTTGTAATGCAAATACTGCCTAGCCCAATCATTTTGTATGTTGAACAACCACTTCGTTTCGGTGTTTATTAAAAATGAATAAAACATAAATTGGGATCAGCGCTCTGAATAATTATGACGCCTTGTGACTTTATGGACTCACCGTGCGACACATCCAAATGGAGTAGCAGACCTGGAAGGCATTGTAGAACACCATGATGCGCTTGAGATCCATGGGCTTGCGATTCTTCATGTACTCGGGGCCGATCTTCAGCACAAAGGCGAGATAGACTAGCACTACGCCCACAACGGGCACCGGAGAGCTCATAAGGAACCAGCTGTCCACCGTCTCATCTGGTTAATAAATAAAATATGGATAATCTATAGATCTAAGTATATTTTTGTATAAAATTTTAAGAAAACTTACCCACGCCCTTGGCCAGGCCGGAGATGCGCTCCTCAACAATCTGCATATAGGTTGTCATCGTGGCTGACTCGATCTGCAATGGGCAACTGCAAGGAGCGAGGGAAGACAGAGAGAGCTTTAGAAAATTTCGCCGAAAATCGAGAATTCAGAGCTCGACGTCCGTACGCCGCGTTGCCAAAATATTGAATGAAAAGTTATTCTAAATCCGGAACGCTTAGCACGTTTCCAGCTCGGAATGGGACTCGGATTCGGAATCGGAATCGCGAGTTGCGAGTTGCTAGTGGCAGGTTTCGTGTCGCGAGCGTTGATTATGCTGGCCGAGGAGGAGCCGAGTAGCCGCGCAGCCGCACAGACGAGGAGCGTGAGCTGCATTGGAATTTCTGGGCGAGATACGCCAATGATTTTTTAATGAAAGGCGCGAAGAAATCGCCAATTGAGCTATCCCCAATCGAGTGATGAATGACGACAGCAGTCGCCGGACAGAGATAAAGCTGCGATGCAATGTCGTCCATATATCATATATCTATATATATTATATATATAGCATGTAAATCTGTAGAGTCGATAACCAGCAAAGATGACTTTAAGATCTTAGATTCTTGGCGCGCCAACACGACCGCAAGTCAGTGGCTGGAAACCTGAAAAGAGTCGCTCCCAAGGCTTCATTTGAATTTCTTGCCTTGGCACTAAAGTTAGACCAACTTTGGCATTCATCTTGTATCTTGTATCACCACCGAATCGCTGTAGCTCCCAATCACACATACACATTTACACGTGCTTAATGTTCTAGCCATTTGGATGGCGTTGGCCTCGCTGCTTGTTCTTGCCTCACATTGTTATTTAAATTGCACGCGGAAAGAGTTTGATGGAAAATGGGCGCCTATCAAAAACGTATTCAATTACAGATTGTGTGCGGCGCGCGGGAACTTGTTTTTATGTAACTCGTATCTATGCCTTTCCGTGTGTGTTCTCTTCATTAACCACTGACCTAGCCAATTCGAACCGGAACTCGTCGTCCACCAGGCAGCAGAAGATTCTCGACTATTTAGTTCGCCTCGTATAATTAGCTTCTCAATTCGCATCGATAGATCCAGCCAGTCGTCAAACGGAATTGATTTTATTCCAAATTTAACTGATACGACAGGGCCTGCTTTGATAGGAGTTTTTGGTTTCTAATGACAGCCGAATGACTGGTGCTTGGTGGGAGCTGTAGCTGCTGTTCTAATTGCAGCAACGGATGACATGGCGTGCCATTAGATGTGGAGAGTATTCGCCTTGAGAGTTTCCCGAAGAACAGAGCAAACACCTGGTTCCGCCACTAATTGGAGGAGACACTTGGCGTATGATTGATTTGTGGCGACTGCTGTGTGCTGCTGCTGCTGATCGACAGCGACTGAGACTGGGTCTCTGTCAGGGTTAAAGCAACCGATCGATCGCCTTCCCATTTCCATATAGCCATATTGCCAAAGCCATTCCCAATCGCGAACGCTAACGCAAGCCCATTCCCATTCCCGTTCCCATTCGTATGCATGGCACCTGGCATCCATAGACTGACACTGGAGACAGGAAAAGTGAGCTCGCATCATCGTCATGATCATCATCATCATTATCACGACCAAAAATGTGACGCCAACTGTCGACAGGTTGAGTCAGGCGACTGTTCCGCTGGCTGCCTTCGGAGCTGCTGCTGCTGCTGCTGCTGACGTTGATGGGCCACACCACCATTTTGGGAAACCCCCAGCTCAGTCCAGCCCCCGAGCACCTTCTGCAACACTTTTGGACACCCAGAGGCCGCAGTGCTACGATTCTAGCCAGGCCCAGCTCTTCCGCAGTTGGGGATATAAAATTCAATTAAAAAAAGAGTACAAAAATAAACGCAGATACAGATACAGACGCGGACTGCCGCGCACGCATTAAAATTATGTGTATTGTATGCATAATTGATTTCGCTTTTGCGAATTTGTACCCTTTAAGAGCTGCTTGTCGAACGCCGTGTCAGCATTATCAGAACGGAGAACGGAGAACGGAGAACCTCGGTATAGAGTACCGAGTACCGATACTCGGAATTGGATTTACCCAGCACCAACACGAGTTGTCCATAATTCCAAATGTTTCGCTCTTTCCTATGTGCTTCCCTTGGGCTTGTGACTAATACGAATAGGTAGTATCTAAATGCCCAAAGCCGTTTGTACCGGTGCGGAAAAGCACCCGAAAAAGCGTTAATTTTTACGAATTTACCTCTAAAAATAAAAGGTTTTAATTCAGAAAAAAAAAAACAACTTAATTTGCCACTAATTCGAGATCTAATGAAGGCCGATGGGGCATTAGTCTTTCATCGGCCAGCCAGCGTGTTTATTTGTATCTGTATCTGTTGCTGCGACTTAAATGTTGTTAAAAAGTTGCAAGTTTTGCATGTTTATTTTGCAATGTTGTGCTTAGAAGGCAACTGTTTTTTTTTTAGCCACGTGTGCACACAGTAATTTAAAAGAATGCAGAAATATAAATTAAGATCAAATAAGCATTTGTGATCTTGGCTAGCGTGATTAATAAAACATTTAGTATATTTAGATATCACAAGGAAAGTTTTCAATGAAGTGTACTCTTTTTTGTCTTTAATTAATATTATTTATTTTTTATTAGATATTATAATGAATTCTAATTATTATCTACTTTAAATGAAGGAATTATTTCACCAAATTGGTCCTACATTTTTCAATATTTTTTAAAACTTTAGGCAAATGTTATTTTGCAAATAGAATCAATTGAAAACATTCTCAATTTTATTCAAATACTAACTCGTGCCCCTAATTTGATTAATTACCTTTTAGTTTATTATAAAACTAAATCAAAATACATTAATGGTATTTTTTTACTGTGCATATTGTACTCCAATGGGGCGGATGTTTTTCTGGGGATTACAGGTGTTTGCAGCCCAGATTTTTCACACGCACTTGTCTGTTCGCCAATGACAACAATTAGCCATGTGAAAAAATTCCCGAATACATTAAGGCCTGGCCTATTGCAACTCCGGTTAGGTGTTGCGATAATGCACTTGATCGTCTCACAAAAGGCATAAGTTCTGAGTAAAGGGTATGTGGCATCGGGTCGGGTCGGATTTTCGTGTTCGTTTTAGTTTCTGTCTCTGTTTCGGTTTCTGATGTGTTGCGCATTGTTTTCCCGACGTGTGCAACAGGTTAATCATTTAGTCTTGCCTGTGTCAAGTGCACATGTTTTATGGTTTCATGCTTGCTTAGCGCTGTAAATTAATTTTTTCTGCCAGCCGAGGCATTTACACAGAGGAGGCAGCCAAACGCGCCGAGTCAGCCAGCACTTGGCAACCACAGCAACGCCACATATTCAACCGAATCCATATCTATATCCAACGGCTGGCTTAAGTTGACACCGTGAAAAATAAAGATCATAAACTATAATCGGATTGGATATTGATTTTTCACAAAAACAATTAGAAATATTTAGTTCCAATAGAAAGTAATGGACGTAATGACCGTGTAATTGGGGTTACTCTCTTAATTTATGAACAAGTTCAAAAATATAGTCTGCGAATAGAAAATTGAGTGAAGAACTTTTGAAACTGAATAGATTTCTATTGCTTTCAATAAAAAGCAAACAATTTCAAATGAAAAACAAATATTGTATAGCTCTTGTTTGCTGGAAATATGAATATGATAATAAATTCTTCTGTTTTCCCTTAAATATTGAAAAATAAAAAGATCTAGGAGTTTCCCAGTAACCTATTAACTTTCCATATTTATGGTACACAGATCTTTAAGACGATATTAAATAATCTGTAAATTATCCCTGTTTTTCCCTGTGCACAGAGTGTGTCATAATTTTTGGCGCTGGAGACTTTTCGGGCTGACTGACGGGCGGTCTCTGACAACCTTTAATTACTTGTTAAATATTTGCGGCGTTAATTGGATTTTTCTAAGCCCGCTGGGCCGCCTGTGCCTGTGTTATCTTTAGGAACTGTAACGGATATGGCCCGTGGCCTGTTCGTGGGAACTCCGACTTCTAACTTGTTTGCCTAACCATGAAATGTGGTCATCTTCGCGAGGTGTGGGCTTTAGCGGCCCAAAGGCCACATGGTTGGCGCGATGCTATGCAGCTGCAAATTGAATGGCAATCGATTACAAGTTCAAATCGTTTACTTTTGGCCGCCTCAATGCAGTAGCCAGGCAGCCAAGGTCTTGGCCTTCGCTGACTGGCAAAATTGCAGCTCCTCAAGCCAGTTTTCAGCATTTAATCTATGTGCGATGCATTGGGTTAAGGTCGACGAGAAAAAATCAGACGGACCATTGCCAGTATATCAGTGGCAGTGGCAGTTGCAGCAGCAGCAGCAGTAGCACTAGCAACCGAGTTGGCCAGGCCTAGAGCGGCTTCTGGCCCAATTCGCCCGCCCCGAAAACGGCTCTCTAATTTATGCAACGCTTTCGCGCCAGGGTTGACCAGAAAAGAATCCGAAAAAAAATAGAATTCCATCACTTCCGTACCTGTGTTCTGTGGGTTCTATTGGGGGCACGTTCGGCGGACTCCCTTCGTTGACTTGGCTAACACACACGCACTGGCACAGACACACACACACTGTCGCACAACCGTAGCCTGAAGCTGGCAGAGGTTCAGATTTAGATTTAAGCTCGGACTCGGACTCGGACTCGACCGTCTCAACTGCGGCCAACGCCAAGAAGACACTAATATGGAGTTCTACACGCTCGGCTGTATAAATAAACAAAATGAACGAGCTCCGCGCGCCGGCCAACATTCGCTGCTGGCGTCGCTGCCAGAGCTGCCAGAGCTGCGACGGCAGCGCTGTCGGCGCTCGGGCCACTCGGCCCGCTCGGCGTATACTTAATTTTTTCCTTCGCTTTCGTCACTCGTTGCAAGTCGAAGTCGCGCTAATGGCGTTTTGCATACTTTTCTGATTTTTGGATTTCTGGTGCTAAGGTCAAGATTAACGCAATTAAAAGGGAATGGACAATGGTTACCTTTTTGTGGCGTAAAAAGAAAGCAAAACTGCTTACGGCAGCAGCTACACGACGGCGGTGATGGCTTTTCTTGGTTTATTTTGAACAAGTTTATTAACCCTTTCCCGATTGCCAAAAAAAAAAAACAACATGCAGATCCTATCGCGAAAAAGCGCGCTCAAAACGCAAAGAGGAAAGCAATAAACCCGTACACAGCGAAAAATGTGTCAAATGAAATTGTGGAATCTTTTATTTTACGCTAATTTATACTTTGCCATTTCGGATAAAAAAGTTCTTGATTTTTCAAACTCAATAAAGTATTATTTGCTATTCTATCTCTATTTTCCCAAGCACGTGCTGCTTGTAGAAAAAAATAAAATTAAAAAAAAAGGTAAATATATTGTTAATAAGGGCACTCAAATAATTATAATTGAAATATATTATTAATAAATAGCTCGTATATATTTAAAATAAATTAAATTTACCAAAAAATGTACTCTAGTTATCTGTAACAATTGCTGACCGATTTCGTTGATATTTCTCGCTGTGCACTTGCCTAGCCGTCACACGAATTGGCTTTAAATAAACCGCTAGACAATTGATTTATTATCACCGTCACGTCATGGAGCTGGAGCTGGAGCTGGGCTGAAGCGGCCGGTCTGGGACACGCCCCGTTCCATCGGTGATTCCGTCTCTATTACGGCCATTTAGTTATGCAAACTAAGGGATTAACACATTTCCAGGTCGGTGGGAAGCGATCGATGGGAAATTTTACGCACTTTCTCAAGTCATGTAGATCCCCCCGCGCCCATATGCTAAGTGCCGGGCCAAATATTAGCCAAAGTCAAAGTCAAAGCCAAAGCCGATGCAGTGCAGCCGCTCTTCCGGGTCTTTAGCATTTCCATTACCATATTGGTCACTTGGCGAAGCAAAAACAAAAAGCCGTTTTGCATTTGTTATCGTTCGCTTGTCATTCGCGTCGCGTTTATTATCGGCGTTTCTCTTTTCTGATTTTTGACCCTGAACTTCAGCGGCAACTATCTTAATACCGCCGATTAATACCGCTAGACGGGGTCTGAGCGAAATCTGCTTTAGATCCTTGGCCGAGTTTAGTGGCGGTGCTTATCAGAACGCCAAGAGCCGAGCGCCGAGAGCCAAGAGCCAAGAGCTGATCGAATTCGTCTGATTGATGTTATTGGCCTGGATTTGTCTTCATCATATTGCTTCATATCGTCCATGAACAATGCGGAGTTCTATTAATTTTGGTCTGGTTAATATTAACTGATTTAAAAATAAAAAAAAAACTAAGGCGAGTGCCTAGTGCAAACTGCTTTAAGCTATTGGTTTTTATGGGCTATAAAAATTCTATAGTCTCACAGCGACAAAAGCTATTAAGTCCGTAAGCAATTGAAATTCTGTAGGGGTTAGTAAATTAGTAAATTTATTTCAATTCACAAATAAACACATAGCATTGGCCTGTGAATCTAATTATGATTTAAAATATATGTATACCGAAATAAATGAGTATAAATAGTCAAGGTTTATTTTAATTTAAATCATAATTAGCTTCTGAAACTCTTCTTGATTTTTATGCAACTCTAGTCCTCTAGATCTTAATTAAAGCTCTTTCTATACGGATTGTTTTGGAACTTGTTCTAGATATAAGCTGAGCTCGTTTTTGATTTATACAAAAATAATAATATATTTAAGTGCTTTGCCACGAGATTTCACGGCACTCGGAAAATAACAGTGACATGTGTATATGAATATTTAAACATATTTAATCCCGCTGTTTAATATGGGAATTAACCGACGATCGCCTTGCCGATTTCATAACTACTAGTCTTGAGGTAACTTTCCATTTATAGAACAGTATAATGGGATTAAATAGTATTTGTAGTCATTTTTCCAAACCACAATTAAGTTACTGCACAACGGGGAAATGCCAATAAATAATAAAATCGCAAAAAAAAGATATTAAAAGTTAACAATATGTATACAAATCTTTTTAAATTTACCATATGGGTATTATTGGGTGTTAATACAATTCAACATATTTCAATACATTTGCCCACGGAAAACAGAAAACTCTGCCAAATTTAAACAGTGAATTTCCATTCATTAAATGAAATGGGAAACCAATAATTTATTCCGCCACAAAAAGTTATTGCGTGGCAATAAGAAAGAGTTTTTCTTATGTTTTACATCTTGCAATTTCGTCACGGTCGACAGTTTCTCATGAAAATAATTTGTTTGCTAAATAATAAGGCAAATAACAATATTTAGCATGCAAAATTATCACCCCATTGACTGCCATTAGAAAGTCGTAAGTGCCTACAAATGTTTGACTAATAATGAAATCACATTGTTTGCCGGCTGCAACGTGACTTGCTATCAGCCATATTTTAAATTTGCGCGCCAACATAAGGCGTTGCCAGACTGGCCGACTGAACTGTTAGACTCAGAAATGCTAACAGCTGTGAATATTAGTGTGCCCGTACTTCGGCAAGCAAGTGGCGTTTTATATTGTTGCAACATATGGTGGCTTGAGATTTTCCTTTTCGCACAAGCAGCCATACTAACCAGAAAATTAAGGAAAAACACATGAAAAAAACTGTTTCTGCATCTAATTAAATCGAGTGCAGCGCGTTTCTATCAGCGCTAGTGTTAGCTTCAAGCGCATTCAGTTGAAGTAACGCCAATTGCGCGATCTTTCAAGAAGTGAGTGACGCACTAAGTGTGAAACAATGTGTTGAACGTTAACCCATAGGTGGCCCCAAGTGTTGTGACATGAATGGCCCAAAAAGATAGTTTGGGGCGAAAAAAGTGGAGTGCCAAAGAGAAAATCTGGAGGGGGTTACTACTTCCCAGTCACGACGCCACGCATTCAACGTGGCCCAGCACTGGGAGCTGCCTATCAAGGGAACACTTCGCTAGAGCAGATTGCACCATAACCCCGTGCTCCCGTGTCCGTCGACGATCTTATGTAAAACTTGAATTGGCAAGCTAACTCGCCAATCAACAACAAAGCCTCACAACCGATCAGAATACTGATAGATACAAGTACACCATGTACAGTGTTCACAAATCGTGGGATCCAAAGGTCACTCGATACTGTGCTATATGGCAGGGATCGGGACAGCCTAATAAACAAATAAATACATACTCGTACTATCAAATTACCCCGTTCAGCTGGCGACGGCTGTGTTGAACTAACAAACTTTTCCCTCCAAACTAAACAAAATTTCCAAGTATCCAGTAACTGATCAGCTCAGCTCGTATTTTATTTCAGACTCAGCTTTTTGGAGGCTAACTAAGGAAGTGCAGGGGGCCAAGAATCGCCATGGACTCGGCCACGAATCTTTTGGAGCGTCACAGCTCGACGGGCGATCTGAGCAATGCCGAGGTGGAGGTGACCACCAATGTTAAGGCCACCTTTGGCATGGATTCATCGGGAAACTCATCCGCCGAAGCGGTGACCACCACAACCGCCACGCTGCGTGGTAGTGGCACCGATGAGGTGGAAGAGGACATCTTCGAACAGGTGAAGATGATACTGCGCAAGCGTCGCGGCTGGGGACCCGAGGATTCGCTAAGTGCCAATGACTTGGATCTACTGGAGTACGACGACGAGCTGGGCGAGGAAGATGATGCCGGCTGTCCGCTGCCCTCGACCCCCGAGGACACCCAGCTCATTGAGGCGGAGGTGAGTGTTGGTGTTTTGGCGGAAAATTCGCAGTTAATCAAGTTGCGCAGGAAAGTATGAAGCTCTTATCGCTGACCCGCCACCCAATGGTTATCTCCTACCACTTTGTTAGTCGCGCTTTTCGTCCGACTGTCATTTGAATGTCGGGCTCTTATCGACGCACATTGTGGCCATTGCATTGCCTCGTTGCCACAGGTGCTCTGGTCTCTTCAGTCACCGTTCTGTTTCGCTGTAAAACCTTATCTGGACTCTATGATAAATCAAATTGCCCAATTTGTAGCTCATTCGAGTGCAATCATAAAGTTGAGGCCTTATCTATGTATATGTATTCTTCTCTTTTGCCAAAGTATATTTCACTGATTCGCAACATATACCTGACCAATCAGGCCATTTTGTCGTGCCCTTAGGCAACGGCTTGAAAGGTCACTGCTAGGGATTGAGCACGTAAATCGTCGGCTTGGCCCTTTCCTGCTCCAACCAGGCATCCAGCGTCAGATGCGTCGCTGATAATGTCGCACAGAGAGAGGGGTTCCGACGCGCTTATCTTATCACTTGACGTTCTCGGTGCTTTCTTGTTCTCTGCTAACAATATTGTTTCAATTGAGTATGCGAGTGCCGCAAGCTTCAAAGTACGAACGCTCATTTGTATCGCGCACTTAGTTTTAGTTTTGGCACGAATCTCAGCTGGCTGCTCGAGATGCCCGACGACAAGCTGCAGACACAGTCGGGGGTTGTGCTATGCGTGAACCCGGACCCGGACCCGAAGCCGGAGCCGGAGCCGAAGCCGGAACGGGTGCCGGAACTCAGTCAAGATTCAAAACAAGCCAAGAGAAGCCAGAAAGAGGACGCAATCGAGGCGCAAACGGACGGAAAAGTCGTTAGTCCCATTGCCTTTTAGTTTTCCATTGACAATTCTGCTCGGAGTATTCTAAACTTACAGTTTAATGTCTTATCAATCTTTCCCGCAGATGACGGAAGTACTGAAGGCTGGCGTTCTGTCCGATGAAATAGATCTGGGCGCACTCGCCCACAATGCCGCCGAGCAGGCGGAGGAGTTTGTACGCAAGGTAAGCTATAAGGTCCAAGCTTAAGAGCAAGATTCTCTGTAATGTTTTGTAATTTTGCCAACTTTAAATAAAGTGTTCATGTGTTTTGTTGTGTTCTCTTTGTTTTTATTGTGTAGTTAGCTATCCCTTTTGACAGAGCATGCTTACCTCCTTTACTTTTTACCTTACTAATATCGTTTATGGCTCAATTTTAGGTCTGGGAGGCTAGCTGGAAGGTTTGCCACTATAAGAATCTTCCCAAATGGCTGCAGGATAACGACTTCCTGCACCGTGGTCATCGCCCGCCGTTGCCCTCATTCCGGGCTTGCTTCAAATCAATTTTCCGGGTCCACACGGAAACGGGCAACATTTGGACACATCTGCTGGGCTGCATTGCCTTCATCGGGGTGGCCGCGTACTTCATATCTCGACCATCGGTGGAGATCCAAACGCAGGAGAAGATCGTCTTTGGCGCCTTCTTTGTCGGGGCCATTGTGTGCCTGGGATTCTCGTTCGCTTTTCATACACTCAGCTGTCACTCTGTAGAGATGGGAAGACTGTTTTCTAAGTAAGTGACTTAATTTATGGTTTAATTTATTTGAATTATTAATGGTTTTTTTTTCGTATAGACTAGACTACTGTGGAATTGCGCTGCTGATCATGGGCTCATTTGTACCCTGGCTGTACTATGGCTTTTACTGTCATTACCAGCCGAAGGTCATTTACCTGTCGGTGGTGTGTGTGCTGGGCGTCCTCTCCATCGTTGTCTCGCTGTGGGACAAGTTCTCGGAGCCGGGACTACGGCCATTGCGCGCGGGCGTATTCATGAGCTTTGGCCTGTCCGGTGTCATTCCAGCGATTCACTACAGCATCATGGAGGGCTGGTTTAGCCAGATGAGTCGCGCCAGTCTGGGTTGGCTAATTCTCATGGGTGAGTGAGCTTCGAAGGAAAGTCTATAAATTAATTGAAATAATGTGAAAAACAACATTGTTGTAGGCCTGCTCTACATCCTTGGCGCCCTTCTCTATGCCCTCCGCGTACCCGAGCGCTGGTTCCCCGGAAAGTTCGACATTTGGGTAAGATTTGGCCACATACCTCTGACCTGTAGGCCTTCCTAACTCAGCATTGTTACCTTGCAGGGCCAATCCCATCAGATATTCCATATACTGGTAATTGCGGCTGCCTTTGTACACTACCATGGCATATCCGAAATGGCCATGTACCGTGTTATGTACAGCGAGTGCACTGTCCCAATAGAACCGATAACCTTCTAGGAGCAGGAGTGAAATGCCAAGGAACAATCATCACAAAAGAATACCCGCATACAATCCACGCATATTTACTCATAATACATGAATTAATGCGAACTAGCGCAGTTTTACAATGCAGCCTTTTTAGCGTTTGGTGAGCATTTGTACCTCTTGTTATACGAGTCCAACGGAAGCAAAATCACGACACAAACAAAACAAACCTTCAAATTACGCGCATTTACCATCATCAAAATCTTGCTAAATTATACAAAGAAAATATAAGCGAATTAGTTGATTGTCGAATGGATTCTCCGGTAGAGTTAATATATGTACAATTATTTATACAATTTCCCAATCGTTTACTTAATCTTATTCTAAGTTGGGTAGTGCAGAGTTGCTAGCAGTTGCAATTGGCTTGATAATAAGGTGGTTGGCAGGCGTCGCGATTCGAGAAGTGACTTTCGCTCAGGGTTACCATTGCTAAAAAAGAAAAGAAACGTATTCCGAAAGCCAGCCAAGCGTTTTCTATAATTAAGTTATGCGTTTAGAAGACCCTTTCCATTAGGGGTTTATAAAATAATGAAAACAACACATTCAAATCGTTAAATGAGGTCTGATTTTACACTTACACATCACACATTTCGCACTCATCTCCACACACACACTCACACACGCACCAGGAGGGCACATTGGAGCCATAGATATTATCTTCTATACATCATAAGAGCGATTCAAAACAATAAAAATCTAAAAGACTTCTCAATCAGATCGTTTCTTCTGCTCGGAATTGGGGATGCATCTGTATTGGGTTGCAACTGAGGATTTGGACTTCGATATTTGGCAACGGTTGCCATCACCCTAATGCCTCGCATTAAATACGAGTATATCGCCCCAGAGAACTAGAAATCAGCATCATCGGGGTTATTAGTTGAGTTCAGACTGCCAGGCGAGGGCACAGCGCTTGCTGCTGATGACTGGGCGAATGCTGCGCGGATCTCGAGTTGACTTTGACCCCCTTGATCAAGTGAGCAGCCGTGGTCTAGTCTCCGATCTCACGTCGGATTCCCTCCACCGTTGCCTTCTGTTCTATGCGGCGTCATTGTCTTCGTTGTGTGCCAGTTTCTATTAACGAATCCACTGATCGTTAAGCCTTTTATTTCGTTTTATTTTTCGCAAATAATCGAACTTTGTACTTGAAAAGTGGTCGGCACGTGTCTTTTTAAGCTAAATGCGATTGCAGCTTATTTTTATTCTTTGTTTTACTCCATAAATTCAAGATCAACAGCACAAAATAAGAGAAAAGAAATAACAAATGACTCGGTCGAAAATAAGGCGAATATCAGTGTTCGGAAGTTGGGCAAAATGGGAGAAAACCGAATCAAAGTCGAAGAGAAATATTTTAAAAATGTCTTAATGAGGCATAAG
This sequence comes from Drosophila parvula, assembly GCA_018904695.1. Taxonomy (NCBI): domain Eukaryota; kingdom Metazoa; phylum Arthropoda; class Insecta; order Diptera; family Drosophilidae; genus Drosophila; species Drosophila parvula. The sequence continues at coordinate 18,213 of JAEIIG010032501.1, read as the reverse complement.
TATGTGCATAGCTAAATGGTACAGTAAAGCTTTTGAATAAAGTCGTATCTATTCCTTAAAAACTTCTATATAGTTTAAGTGGCAAAAATAAAACGTATTTAATATTGGATTTTTTAAATTAGTTGCATTAAATACAATATTAAATAATTATCACATCAAATACCTATTCAATAGGTCAATATTATATGTACTGATCATTACTGATCGAACTATCATTTTTAATCAACAAAATAAGTTTAAAATTATATATATAATATCGAGAAGAAGGTATATATAAAATATCAACAAAATAAACTATCAACAAAAATTAAAGCAACAATTAGTAAACACTGACTAATGTTACAAGTTGAATTGTTGCCAGTTCTTGAAGCCTCACTGTGCATTCGATTCCCTAAGCCAACTTATTTGTTCCATTCCAGCCCTAATGCGCCATTTGAGCTATACAAAAAATAACTAAAAGCCAAAGCATTTTACATTTTATGGCTAGGGGTTCGAAGATCATAAAATACCCTAAATATAGTATTCCCAAATCTTCGCGCTGAATAAAAAATGCAAATGAATGTCAGCTGGGGGAAATGGTATCGCCTTCGCTTTTTGGCTCTAACCTTTACCTACTCTTTTTCGTACTGATTTAACCAGAGTTCCCGCACAAGTGACTTCATCAGTTCAGGCTGCCCTGATATTACCAGAAAACCTGCCGCTTTTTCTGGGCTTTCACTTTCAATTAGAGACCAATGCACGCGACATGTGTGTATACTCTAATTAGTTCCCATTACACTTAATTGGACAATTTGTTTGACCAAGTCGGCCATCAGTGTGTGGGACCTGCTCTTCGGAGCACTGGGCCAGCCGGAAGAGAAGCTACGCCGATTTATGTATTTGGCTGTCATCGTAATTATGAGATATGCATCTATGTATATCTGTTCGAGTCCGAGCTCGTGTGCAGTTCAATGTCGACAAACTACGAATGCGTATGTAGAGTTCATGCCGCCGCCACCCAGTTTCAGCTCGGCTTTTTGGCTCTTTATTAATGGTCTTGTGCAGTTGCTCTTATGCGTTAAATTCAATAAACATTTACTGAGCCTGCCGCAGACTGAGAGCGAGACTTTGGAGACTAACTGACTGACTGACTGACTGACAACCAGCAAGTGGCAACTGGTCTTTGAAGGTTTTTGGCGTTTAAGTGTTATGGTCAAGGCTGTCGCTAGCATCCGCTGTGTGTCCAGTTCGTTAGTTCATTGATTTCCAATCAGCCTCAGTTCACCTCGGACTCGTACTCTGGTGCTTGCCAAGATTAGCGGGCTGCGCTTTTTTTTTTTTTGCTCCATTACTCTTTTTTCCCGTGTTCTCTAAGTGTTACGCATTAATTGAGTTTTAATGTATGGAGGCGATTGCTACAAGAATTGCCACAAAAAAAAGGAGGAGGCAAGCCAAAATTACTAAATTAGGAGCAAAACAAAGCAAGGAAGGCGGCAGAATTTTTTGCTGGATCAATCGTATTCTTGCAGAAATCCCCAGTCAGATGATTTTTATGCAAATTAAGCTATCTTGTCAAGTTCAAAAACATTAATGCCGTATAATGTACGCCACAAAAGACTGGCAGTATGTTGCTTTATTATTCGTGTTCCGTGTGGTTTGTTGTTGCCAATGTAAGGGGTCTGGCTGTGAAATAAGACAACAAACTTTGAATAAAAACCTCTAATCGAATAAGTCGTTAAATGAACAGCAGCAGGCGTATCTTCAAATCAATGCTCCGGGGCATCGCAGCCAGTTCGTGTCCGAAGTCTTTTGTTTCCGCCAGGCGACATTGACTTTGAAATGGTTTGGCTCGAAGATACAGTGAAAATTCATATGGAAAACTTACGGAAATCGTCGCCTAAACAATAAACTGATTGATTAAATGGTGATCAGGAAACACAGTTGATTGTAAAAAGTGTTTGAAATTAAATTAATTTGGAGATCAGAAAAACCACACTTTGGGAAGTTGAGCCCGTATTGCGATTGCCCACATTGATATCGATTGGGGCCCGCCTTGAAATGAGTTTGGACGCAGAGTTCGTTAACGTTTTACGTAAGACAAGCTGCGTAGAATCTTCCTCAAATTGCCAAAAAAATATTTAGCAATTGAAATGAGCCGGAGCACCCGCCGCCTCGCACCGCCGCCAAATGAGATTCGGGCACGCGTCGGGCATTCCAACGCCGGCGACCTTCGCAATAGCGGAAGCTCAATGAAGCTAAAGGCAAAGCTGAATTGGGCATCGGCCGGATCGCAATCGAAAGATTAAACGGCGACGGCGATCTGTGAATGAAACGATCGATGAAATTTCGGCAAAGTGCAGCCCCCTCGCTCATTGTATCCGCATCTACATATACATACTCGTATGCATATAGATGTATATTTTATTATTGTGTGGGAAGCGAGGGCGTGGCCCGGCGGCAATCACTTGACAGCCAAATGAGGCTCGAACCTGCATTTTCTTCATTATTTTGTTTTCTTTCCTTCGGTTGAGCAATTAGCAATGGTGCCAAATGCCAGGAGGTTGTAGTCGGAGTCGCAGTTGGAGTCGGAGTCAGTGCGTCTTGGCAATTGTAGACTTCTATTCAGCCCCAAACAACAATGTGTAATGCAGTTGGCAGTGCAGCGCCGATTTGGAGAGTGAGCAAGGGAATGACGCGGCTGAAATTCATCAAGTGGCCACTGGAAGCTCGGCATCGCTCCGTGCCCCTTTTGGCTGGGAGGCATTTTGGGGCCATTTAATTGCACAATCGCATTTGCAGCATTCAGTAGCATTCATTCCCGCCGCCAGCTAGCCAGCTCCTGCACCCGCTCCGCTTCCACTGATGAATGCCCGCCCGGACTTGAGCTGGAGCTGTCTGGCACACTGCAACATTCTCTCCCTTTTTAGTATGCCGATTTATAGATAGTTGCGCCACGGGAGAAGGCGGTTGATCAATACGTTAATTATCGACCATATCATTAATATCTGCATATATTTCACGCCGTTGGGTAATTAGCCGGAGTGTTCTCGACGCAGATCCTAGAACTGGCCCTCAAAAACATGCAATGACTGCCAGCCGAAGTGCTCACCTGTTTACCTGCTCACCTGCTCAACGATGATCGGGGCAGCCGAACGGTGGCCGAGTCCGAATCCGATTGCGACTGCCAATCCGAAGCCCGACGTGTATCCGTGTATCTGTGTATCTGGCGTTGCTGTGTACCTTTGTATCTGTATCGGTGGCCGCGGCGCATAGAAGACGGCTTGTAGGGCCCGGATATCGCTTAGTCTGCTGTCGGAGCGTCAACTGCCAAGTAATCGCTGGGTACTCGTGGAGCTGGCCGAGATCTGCCTTCTGCCGCCTCGTGTTCTGTGTTCTGACCGCCAACGCCGCGTATACGTGATATTATATCGAAGGATAACAGAATCCCTACAACGTTTAGTGTTCGTTCTTTGCTGGTTTCTCGTGTGCATTTGTGCCGTGTGCCGTGTCGTGCCGCAAATAAGCCACAGACAGAACCGTCCGTTCAATATTTCGTCCCCAGAAATTATCAGAAAATCAGAAAGGCAAGTGCTAAAGAACATTAAGAGGATAGACAATGGGAAATTGTGTTAAGATTTTATGCTAAATTATGCGCACACGCTCAGCGCTTGTCTTGGCAACCTGTTAAAGGTTTTGAGACATTTTTGGGGTCATTGCGAAACGACCCAAACCCAAAACAGCTCCAACGACTCGGCGGGCATGGACGAATTCGAAAGAAAAATACAAACTAAATATTGTATAAATAAATAACATGTCGGCGGCGGTGGCCAGGCCTCAAAAGAGAGGAGCGGGATAGGAAAATACAAAAAAAAAAATAAAAAAAAAACTGGCTTACAAAACCACCTGTAATGCCCGCCCAGAGATGAAGATGGTGCCCCCAAAACCCACAGCTATACCCATACCCAACCAGTCCGTGTGGGCCAAGTCAATCACATTGCTAATGCGGCTGATATGTAAATCGCACACCGATTGATCAATTTTGAACGTTATTGTAATCCCTCGCATCTCTCGACCTAAAACAAGTTGCCTCCGTCTGTGAGTTGCATTACCCCCGATTTGTGCACAGAAAAAAATAACTTGATTGATGATCGATTTGGCTCTTAGGACAAACCATACAATAACCAGTGTTTTTTTGCGAGTGCATATCGCATCCGATTTCATCTGGCATTATATCATCGCCGTCGCTGCTGATCTCTTCTCTTTAGCCCTGAATTTCGCGTTACATTTTCGACACAATGGGAACAACTGGACAAGTTTGCGATATATAAATAGCAATCAAAAGAAGTGCTAAACGAAGAGATACACATCAACGGAAATCCCAAAGTCAACTCGCGCCCATTTACGTTTATACTTTGGGCCAAGTTGCGATGTGATAAGAACCTGACAAGTTTATTGGGCTGACTACCTGACCGACTGTTGTTATTGGGCTGTTTTGTTGATCTTTTATTTCGAAATATATTCATTCATGAAAGCCGAATTGGTAGATCACGCCTTGTCTGGGCACACAGTTACCCATATTTTTCATTTTTCACCAATGTAATTCGGTTGGACTTGCCCTTGGAAAGAGGCACTGATGCTGACGTTCACGCATGCGCACAATTTGTTTATTTATAATTTTATTGCTGTTTTCTTGGCGTCAACAGACGTCAACAGATGGGCGGGAGAGGGGGTAGCAGCGAGATAGTTAGTTGGCCGCTGAAATTATCTTGGTATCGCACAGCGTTGAGGCCTGGGATCGCGGGGTCCACAAACGGTTTCTGCTGCACATCCGTTCGCACGTTGGCGGACGGCTTTACACCGAAAAAGGGAGAAAATGAAATTAACAAAAAGTCGCGGGTGACTTGTCTCCATTTTTATGGCCACTTCGGTGACATTTCTGCGCCCTGGCAAATTACAATCCAATTGGGGTCACATGCACCGGCGGTCACACCTACAGTTCAAAAACTCCATCTAATTTCCATCTGGTTTTTGGGATTTCTTAATTTTTTTCTTTCGGCCGAGCGCGCTTTCGAGTGCCTTGTTTGCCCAACAAGCCGACAAAAAAGTTGATAATAATGGCAAGGTAAATAAATCGCGAGGCAGAACAAGGCGATGACGATAATGATGATGTAGGTGATGACAGTGGCAAATATTGGAGGTCAGAAGTCGCCGAGAATGAATATTTATGGGAGTTGTGCTGCTGCTCACCCAATGGGTTGGCTTGCTTATATGAATGACTAGGTCACTCTGGGCACCCTTGGACCGGCCCAGAATGGCTCTTGACGCTGCAAGTGCAATGACATTAATATTAGAGACAAGAATAGTGACGGAGTCGAGGGTTGTTGAATACAATGATCGGTGAAACGAACCACATGATGACTATTTATCCGAAGCTATTAATTGTCGCGGCATTTTCCCCTCCATATATCGAAGCACCTAATTGATCATAATTAAAAGAAGGGCCCGTCATCCAGCCGGTGATCTATGGGATTGCCCGTCGATATATATAGTGTGGCAGGCGCAATTAGTGACTATTTGTCTGCGATGTAATTTATTCAGTCGTCGTTGCTGCCCAAACGAAAGACAAAGGCGACGAACTTTGACTTGTTTTTCGTGTGTATCGAATGGATGTATTATTTGACGGCACTTGCATATTTATAAGGACAAACTGGCAAGCAACATGGAAATAATCGAGTACGAGAAGAAAGCACTTGCGGAATAATTTACATTAGCGTCGCCATCGTCGCCGGAGGGCGTAGAATGTCCGATCTAATCGGTTTGCCGGTGTAGATCCCACACAGGGGAACCGATCGCCAACATAACGCAGTTGAATTGACTCAATTAGCACTCACAGAGATCTGTTGTAATGGAAACCTTGTCAATTGCGTGTAATTGCACCCAGGAATGCCCGCAGTCAGTTAATCTCACTTTCCCGATGGAATTTTTCTGTCCGGCCACACGGAAGTCATCGATTGCTCAAATCGAGTAATTTATGGGCCTGTATCAGCTCGCTCTAGCGACTAGTTCAAGGTCAGAGCACAAACTAAGGCTAATGCAAAATAGTTAAGCCAATAACACCCGAATCTGCATACGAAATGGAAACATTTAGCTGCCAGTGGGCAGATAATACGCCTGCGACAGCCGCCGTCGCGGTGTTTATGTTTGCCCAGTCAACTTGGGCACGCCCAAAACCAAAAAAAAAAAAGAAGGAAAAACTAAAAAACTAAAAAACCGAACTGAACTGGGAGCACAAAATATGGTGGCTGCTCTCCAATGCAAGAGATCAGGTCGGTCGATTTGGGGCTTCAGCTACAGCTTCAGCTCCCAGCTTCGGCATCGGCATCATTTTTTTTTTGTTTCCTCAAAACGTGCGACCTTGGTAGCGATTTTTAATGCGTTGCCGATGCCGATGCCGATGCCGATGCCATTGCCTTAGGTCCATTCAATCGCTTGATCAGAGGCTGCCGCTCCAGCTCCGGCTTCGACTTCAATATTATGACTTGTCTTTTGTCGCGGCCCGTCCTCAACATTCCGGAGCGATGCGATGCGTTGCGAGCACAAAGTGGCCTCTTATCAGCCTAGAGAGTCTGTAAATGTGTAGAACCTGCCTTCGGAATCCGTGTAGCATAATGGGCGCACATTGCGCATACGCCACATGTGCTGTTTGGACCAAAAATGGTGGCCAGTGCCTGGCGACAGAACAAAACGTGCGACTCTTTGGGGCGGCGCGTGTCTAGAATTTATCGGCCGACTTCTGGCCGTGCTGATTATCGCATAATAATAAACTGGAATGTGACGTCAGAGCGGGTTATATTTCTATTTATTTACTTTGCCATTATTGGGCTTCACTTAATATTTGCTCGGTCGGTGCCGCTGTCACCGCCGCTATTGCTGCCCCTGCCACGCACTCTCGTTCACTGTGAATCGCTAATTAACAGTCAAATGGCCGCCAGTTTTGCTGGAAAAATAGCGACAATTTTGCGCAATTCTTAGCCTGATATTATGCAAAAAAGAGATCAGAGCCCGAGGAGCTTATATTGGTGGGGTTTTTTGTTCGGGAATCAAATTCTATAATTCATATATGCAAAGTAATGCTGACCGAACAATTCTCTTGGCCTTTTGCTTTTTTGGCCATAAAGTCCCAGCTAATTTGCATCTGAACATCGAATGTTCAGAAGAAAGAAAAATCTAAAAGGCAAATAGATATGCAAAATTTTACAGCAATTCTGATGAGACTTTGTTGGGCGGTGACGAGATGAGAGTCCGAGGCTGATCTCAGAGACCGGAAGGGTAGGGGAAAACACATGGAAGCGATGATGGCCTCCTGATACTAAACTGGAATTCTCCAATACTATCCAACTATTTATGACTGCTAAGTAGCCATAAAAGATCTTCTTCTATACAGTCGAAAGTCCCCAAACTAATGCCAAGTCAGCCCTCGGATCGTCGAATAAATCAAGAATTAAATTTCGCCCCTGACCGTGGCAAAACCGGTAGATTATATTGATTTTGATTATATAATAGTATGATTTTCGCTTATTAAATTATTTTGAATTTTGCCGGGTGAAATTCGATGAGAATTTCGAGTGGAAAACATTAACAGGTTAGTGGAGCAGCAATACAGATGGAATATTGCTTACCGCAGGCAAATAAAAACAAGTTTATAATGTGACTGAGGATATTTGCATAGATCGAACCGATTAAATGCTGACTTTAAGTTCCTGTTACTTACAAACGACTCGAACATAGCATAATACCCAACCATTAGTTCTTGGCCACTTCGAAGGCTGGAAAGTAACTCGAATGGGTTTCTTCACACCCTCAGACAAATACACGAAACAGCGGTCGATTGGAACTGCCGGCCTTGCAAATACACTCGACAATGGCACTCGAATAAATGCAAATAAGTCGAACGAAATTCTCGTTAGTCAATATCTGGCTGAATGAATGCATTTTGGGCGCGCGCAGCTCCGCTCCATCCAAGAGTGCGATGACTGAACAGAAAACGCTCGAGCTGGCGCGATCGCTGGCTGATTCGATAATGGCGTTCACTTGGAGTGCGAGCGCGAGCACAAATCGGAGTCACAGATGGCAGGTGCCCACGTAATTAATAGAGAGCCTCGGCCCGGCCAAATGATGGCTCAAATGGCCAAGTGAGTTAAATGAGTTACACGAATGCGCCAACTGGGCCAGCTATTTGGCCAAGATCTCTGTTGGGCTGTTGCCCAATGCGGTGCGTTAAGAGAGCCATTATGAGGCGAAACCGCCCAGTCACCGGTCACACTTGCCAAAGGACCAATAATACCGATCATCAACGTTCGCTAGAGTGGTGTCCATTAACCCGTCTCTCATCTGTGAAGACACCACCTAAAAACTGTTGCCACTTGCGTCTGTCAAAGGTCGTCCTTGGCTAGTCGGACTCTTGTGATTCTTCCGGAATGACACAAAGGAAACAAAGGGAGGCATACGAATGGTTCTTAACTCTTTACAAAAAACTAGAACTTGTTCTCTACTGCTATGTCACAAAAAATAAAATACACAACTCTGGAAAAATTCAGCATACACATTTATTTAAATTCTTTTAAACTTTAAGGCTGAAATAAACCATAGGAAACTAAATATTTATTTAATGCTACGAGAAGAAAGTTATCAAACTTTGTTTCTTCTAATATGGTTCAATGTAGTCATAAAGGGTTGCTTTTATTTAAATTAAAACAAAAAGCAAATCAAATATATACATATTAAATTATTTATGATAAATTAAATCACCCTTCACTTTAACAATCTCACTCGGGTTTGAATAGAAACGATTTTGTAAGTTTTGAAACAACAAATTCAGTTCCATCAAGCTTATTGCAGTTTTCCGTCATTTCAATTTAGATTTATATTTTTGAAAGGTTTTTTAGTTGCCAAAATAAATAAGAATACAAATAACAAAATTATATTCAACACAAGATAACGAAGTTTTGAAAACTATTTATATTTTTTTAACTGTAATTCGTACAAAGCATAAGAAGTTTTGAAAACTATTTATATTTTTTAGACTGTAATTCGTACAAAGCATAAGAAAACAAAAAGACAAAGAAGTCTGAATGAAATATAAAGGCTGTACCACAAATAAATTATATAAAATATTATCTGGAGAAGCAGAACCAGTTAATATTTACCATATTGATGAGTAGTGACTGGCCAAAGGATTTGGCCTGGACTCTGGGCTCCATTGTCTAGCCAAGCGAATATAACGAACATCCAAACTGAGATCCCACAACCAGTTTCTTCTCCCTGAACCATAAAATTAATGATGCATGGACCTGCCGCGCTGTCCTTGGACTATCCTGCCTCCTGTGGTCATATCGGGCTGGGTTTTTCCAAAAGTCAGCGGCAGGGAAGGAGGAGAACCAGTGGCTAATTTGGTCAAGTTAACGAACGGACGAAACACGAAACCAGTTCTGTGCACGTAAGCTTGGCCGCGTCGTGTCCCTTTGTTTTCGTTGTGCTAACCGCCACTTAACAACAAAAACAAAGTATTGTAAATCATAATGTTGGCCGAAAGAATTAAACGCGCAGCGAGGAATTGCTGATGCGACAGTTCGTTCGGACCTAAACTTGTGGTAAAATGTGAACTTCAACTGTTTGCCTGGTTGAGTTTTTTTCCGCCACTTCAACATAAATCGCCAGGTTATTGGCATTCCGAAATTTGCAGAGCTATGCCTGATTTACACGATTAAACTAATATGACATTTCGCGCCCCCGATCATCCATACGCTATAGACATGCAAATATCCATATATAATATATATATGTTTATATTCTGATCCGGCGGAGCGTAGGCGAGGCTTCGCCTTGGCCAGCATTGGCTTGTGTGCTCCGCTGATTAACAGGAAATGCTTATAGCGCGTAAACCAAACACAGATCGAATGCGTTTCGCGTCTATTAACTATCTCCACGGCCGCCGAATGTGCTAATATGCGGCAGTGCATCATAATTTAACCCCTCTAGTCCCCTGTTATCCACAACAACTATTGTTTAGATTAATAATTTTAAATTACTCTCCATTTACAGTTGGCAAGATGTCGTCGGTCAGGCTAAACGAGACGACAACCATTGTTGACCGAATGGTCAACTTCTTTGTGGAGCACGAGGATCTGCGCACCAAGGTGGGTATTCCTAACTAACGAGATATCTTCAATTGAAAATAATTAATTAATAGGTTAATCTTATTTATTTGGATGTGAGAAATTTAAAGTTTGTGTTATTAGTTTGTCTTCTTTAAATATTAAAATTTTCTAAAGTATCATTCGTTTTCTTGTTTACTTATTTCCTAAACTTGTTTCCATAAAACATGCTTTCGTGTTATTATCTCTTTGAATATATTAAATTATTTATTACATACAGAACAGTTCATTTAAGAATATATTAAATTATTAAAATCAAGAGATTAATTTGCATAGTTTAGGCATTACAGTAAATCAGAAGTTAATCACTTTCAAGAAGTTTTAATTACCAGATAATTTTGTATTACTCAACAGAGCTGGTTCCTTTCGAATGCCCCCGGACCGCTTTTCATGATCCTCGCCGCCTACCTGTACTTCTGCCTTTATGCCGGACCCCGCTACATGCGCGACCGCAAGCCCTTTGAGCTGAAGAACACGCTGCTGGTCTACAACGCCGTCCAAGTGCTGCTCAGCTGGGTGCTCTTCTACGAGGGCTACAAGGGCGGCTGGGGCGGTCACTACAACTTCCGTTGTCAGCCGGTGACGTACGAGTCTGACCCGATTTCCATGAGGGTAAGTCCGCGAGATTGTCCGCTTAAAAGTTATTCGCTTAACCCACAAGTTTCCCCCCCTCTTAGATGGCCCGCGCTGTGTGGCTGTACTACATAGCCAAGATCACAGAGCTGCTCGACACTGTGTTCTTTGTGCTGCGCAAGAAGCAGCGCCAGATCTCGTTCCTGCATCTGTACCACCACTCCCTGATGCCCGTGTGCGCCTTCATCGGGGTGAAGTACTTCGCCGGCGGCCACGGCACGCTGCTGGGCTTCATCAACTCGTTCATCCACATCATCATGTACGCCTACTACCTGCTCTCCGCTATGGGACCCAAGGTGCAGAAGTATCTGTGGTGGAAGAAGTACATCACCATCCTGCAGATTGTGAGTGCTGACAAATGATTTATCGGTGATCTGTCCTGGCTAACCATTCTGTTCTTGCTAGGTCCAATTCCTTATCATCTTCGTGCACACGCTGCAGATTCAGTTCCAGCCCAACTGCAACTTCCCCAAGTCCATTGCCGCCCTGCTGACCTTCAACGCCGGCCTGTTCACCTACATGTTCAGCTCCTTCTACGTGGCCAATTACAAAAAGGAGGCGGCTGCCCAGGCCAAGTTGGCAGCGAAAAAGGAGTAGGGAGCGACGTTAGTTGGAGCTCCTTTTATCTGTACACACTTACACTTACATTTATGGTCCTGCCCCTCCCCATCACGCTCCCGCTCCCGCTAGCCATCCCTCTCCCGATCCCGATACCCAACTCCATATGCGTAATCCCATTCCCGATCCAGTCCCTAGGTATATAGATGAATATTATACAGCCTGTAGTTGCGTAAGCTTGTTTCGTAGTATTTCGTTAGTTTGAGGATAGCGGCCCCTTTTGTACTTGTTTGGATCAGTCGCCATTGCAGGGTGCAAGAGATAAGAGATCGTTGCACTTCCTGTATTGGGATAGTGTAATGGAACCAAATATTATAGTTTAGTGATTGGATATTATCCTACGGACTTGGCATGCAATGAAAGTCAACGGCAAAGGCAGGCAAATGGCTCAGGTAACTGCGTATTGTGTGACCTATGAACTTTTGCCTGCCAACGGCACTAATGCCAATGCCCCCCACTTTATGATGAAATGTAATTTTGTATATTTTATTTGCGAACAATAAACAAACGATTCAATATGTAAACGATGGAAATCTGCCTTTATTTACTTGGGGTCTTCTACTATACAAAGTATAAGTACCAAGTGCATGCGAGATACTAAAACGAGGCACGTGTAAAGTACTTCAAAATGCACTTAAATATCTGAAGGTCTATAAATGTCTTGGGATTTCCAAATTCACTCCAATGGGAGTTCAAGTCATAGGGTAGGGTGTATGTTAAATATATTATATAAATTCAGTATATACATTTTACCAGCCATTAAAACACCCAAAAGTATTCTATGGAATTCGCTCTATTCTTCATTCAAATTAATCTCGTTTAATTATGTTCGATTCGCAGTCTTGTCACTCAGTCTTGTTTTGTCTGGACAAGAAATAAGAACAGCTTGACAAGCTTCATTGATAAGCCGCTGTGTTAATCTCAAAATAATAATGGAACCTGAACCCAAGACACTGCTCTCGCGGAATGCCGTTCCGATTATAGATCTGGATAACTGCCTTGAGGGTGGCGCTGCTGCCGTGGCCCAAAAACTAAGGAAGGCTCTGTCAGAACAGGGCTATGCTTTGCTCACAAAGCACGGAATATCAGATGAAAAGGTAGAGAAGTCCATCCAATTCAAAAGTTACATTCCTAAGTATATGGTTATCTAAGATTAAGACTGCCTGGGACTATTTGGACCGATTTGTAGACTTGCCGGATGATGTAAAATTAACCTACGAACGCTCCAAGGCACCGGATGGCGAAAATCACGGTTATGTGAGTCCCGGAATGGAACGATTCGATGGAAGGACCCCGGAGCTACGGCATGCGTACAACATCTGCAAGCTGGGGCAGGAATCTTTGCCGGAGAGGCAATTGCCAGGATTTACGGACCACATTAACTCTGTGATTGATGACTTTAATGCCCTCGGTAGGTATATTCTCCAGGCTCTGGCCCTGTCATTAGATGCTCCGGCGTCATTCTTCCTCGACAAACACTCGTACATGTTGTCCGACGATCGCTTCAATCTCACCACATTGCGGATGCTGTACTACCCCCCGGTTAAGGATATAAGTTCTAAGGAATTTGTACGCTGTGGAGCCCACGCCGACTACTGTACCTTCACCCTTCTCGCCCAAGACTCGGAGGGTGGTTTGGAGGTGAAACTGCGGGGCAGCGATCATTGGGAGCGGGTTGGTCATCTGCCGGGAGCATTCTTCATCAACTGCGGCGAAACCATGGCCACGTGGACAGATCAGCTCTATCATGCTTTGGTATTAAAAGAGACTTTATTCATTTTAAATTTATTTTTATGTAACTTAACCACAGCAACACAGAGTGGTGGTTCCTGAGCAGAAGGACACTCGCCATCGTGGCCGGCACTCCATTGCCTATTTTTGTCATCCTGATAGCTCAACGCTAATTGATCCGAAAGACTTGAATATTGTACCAAAGAACTCAAAAAATGAAGAGTGAGTAAAACCTTGAGATTACTACAAAGTATTTTAACTAGTATATTCACTTATTTTACAGAATATATAACGCATATGATATAACTATGGCTTTGGCGAAAGAAGCTTATGGGCATAATTATTCTTAAAGTAAATTATATCGCATGATCATAATGTTTTCCAGTTCAACCACGGCCCCGATATATTTACATATAAGCCAAGTATCGATTGTACATCTTGTATCTTTAGTATTTTATAAATTTATTATATTTTTGTCTCTTTTTTAAACCCCCCAAAGTATACATCATAATTTGCAAAGATAAGAACCGAATGCAAGTACATAAAAAGGCATATTTCGGGTCACAAATGGTCAGTCTTCTCGAGAACCGCGTAGCGCCCGCATCGTAATCGCCGCTACTTGCTGATAATAATAATTTTTAGACATAATCTCTATTTGTTGTTTGATTTACCTCCCGACAGTTGTTTGTTAAGAATGATAAATTCAAAGATAACAGATGACAAACTTCAGACGCTTGTGTCACGCAGCGCTGTGCCAATCATCGATCTCGCCCATTGTGGTAAGTTCCCACACCGCTCCCCAATTAAAATAAGTAAATCCCGTCGATCAGTATAGTATAAGTGTCGACATAAGCATATTCTATTTATCTTTGAATTGCAATATTGTGATACTTATTCCCAATTTATGGTTGGGTTCGTCTGCTCTTCAAGCCATGTGTTGTAAGTGCCCTCATGATAGGCCATGTTCAACATATGTATAGCGTTCCTTAAAATTTTCTGTTGGATTCTTCCTCCTACGAATACGTGACGAATCCCGAGATAAGCTAGTGGCCGATCAAAGAGGGAGAGCTGTGGGATTGAGGTCTCGGCTGCAGAAAGACCACAGGCAACACTGAAGACCGAAGTCTTAGTCGATCTCCTTAGCAGGCGGAAGCCTCTGCTCCCGAAGACGCCGCAGACCACTTATCATACGTCCCTTAGCGGCTAATCAGATCTTTATAGACCGGAGTATATCTGACTTAATAGTTGTTCCAGGCAATGGTGTAAAAGCATGGATCAACCTTGGTATCCATGAAGCTTTCTATCTCGGTGGCATTCGCAGATCGCATCAACTGTTTAATGTATAGCTCAAGTTCGTCGCCAGGTGATGCCAGGATGCATCTAAATCAGGATAACACAATTGGTTGTCATTATTTCATTAATTATTTATTATTAAATATTAATTCTAGGCAAGTCCCTTGCAAACCGTGTGGGTCAGCAGCTGCACAAGGCCTTTACCGAAAAGGGAATTGCTTTCCTTGTGAACCATGGGATTTCCGAAGAGAAGGTTAGTTCGGCTTACATATTTCATTCTTCGATATTTTATCTCCCCCAATATAATCTTGCTTAGATCAAAAATGTATGGGATCAATTCGATAACTTCTTGGATCTCCCGGCTGAGGTTCAGGATCGCTACAGGCGAAAGGATGGTGGGAATTCCGGGTACGTTAGTCCGGGAATGGAGCGGTTCGATAAGAAGACTCCGGAACTTCGACACGCCTTCAATATTTGCGAACTCGACGATCGTAATATTCCGAGGAACGAACTTCCCGAATTCGCGGATGACATTATAACTCTAGCCAATGACTTGAAAGTCATGTCCGCATATATACTCAAGGCTATGGAGGCGGCCTTGGAAATTCCTGCCGCCTACTTTGTGGACAAGCACTCCCAAATGCTGGCTGGGGATGAGATCAACATGAGCACCCTGAGGATGCTCTATTATCCGGCAATCGTGGACGATGAGCCGGGTCAGAGTGAGGGAGCCATTCGATGCGGTGCCCATGTGGACTATGGCACCTTCACCCTTCTCGCCCAGGACTCCGAGGGCGGCTTGGAGGTGCAATTGCCGGGCAGCGAGAAGTGGGAACGCGTGGGTCACCTGCCAGGTGCCATTCTCATTAATGGCGGCGAACTACTGTCCATTTGGACCAAGCAGCGCTATCACGCTTTGGTAGGATTACCTCAAATTTGGATGCCTTGAATCACTTATCTGATATGCATGACATTTTGCAGCCACATCGCGTTATCATACCTGAACAGGATCATGTGCGTACCCGTGGCAGGCATTCCATTGCCTTTTTCGTTCATCCCAATAACTCAACAATGATAGCCCCCAACGATCTCCTGTCGGCAAAGACAGAGCATAGTGACGACAAGTAAGAGATAAGCCAATTTCTATAAACTTCTTTAATATATTTTTACTATTATTCGGTTTGAATCTAGAGTTTACAGCGCCTACGACTTGATACAGCAAAAGTTTAACGACACTTACGGAGGACGGTCGCAATAGTGAATCTTTGACATGAGTAATATTAATGAAGCTCTTCAACACATATTGTTAAATTTAAGTAAAGCATAGAGAGTAACAAAAATTATAGAAAGACATACGAGTATATCCAATTTAAAGTTAATATCTAGTACATTTCACACTTTTCCTTGGGATTCATGTGGGAGCCTTCGGGGCAGCTAAACTCCTTGGAGAAGACATTGTCATTGGAGACGGATCCCATAACGCGTACGGGTCCCATGGCGTGTGTGTTGGGGGTCGGAGCCAGCAACTCGTGTACGTCCTCGCAATACTTCTGGGCGAAGCTGATGAAGAACAACTGCTTTGCGGTAAAGTTCAGGCTGGGCAAGCGCTCGTTGTCCAGGACGCTTTTGGTGCTATCCATTATCTTCTGCCCCTCAGACCAAGCATCGTAGGCGGCTAAGGCGATACCTAAGCCCTCGTTATCGGCAACGTTCTCAGATGCATGGCCAATGGCCTTCATATCTAAATATCGTTCGTACTGCTTTTCGAAGCAGGCCTCACGATCCAGGTAATTTTTATCGGACTGTGGATCCCACCATATTTTAGAACTTTCGTTACGGTATTCTCGACCTTCGAAGCTAAATCCATGAACCAGCTCATGCCCAAATGTATATCCAATGGTGCCGAACATGAGGGCCTTGGGATATACATCGGCCCAAAAGTAATACTGCTGCAGGAAGTCCACCGGCAGCGTGTTGTAATAAACGAGGTAGGACGCAGAGAAATGGTTATCCTTCCGTATTACCTCACCTTGCCGCGCAGTCAAAAATAGCTTTACCTGTCTGAGATTCTCAAAATAGTTGGAGCTGGTGAGGTTTAGGCCATCGAATTGCTTTGTGAAGTTGACTTCTACATAGTCTAGTAATTTCAGCGTCATGTTTTGCAGCTTGGCGTGGGCAGCCATTCGCGTTGAATGTTGGATCCAACTTAGCTTCGGGCTGAACAGAGTCCTGTTAAATGTGCCCTTGATCTGGTGCCAAATGTCCTCGATATGGGAGACTGCCTTCTTGTTTCGCCGATAAAACATGTTGTCCAAGCTATTTGGAATATGCCTTCTGGTTAATTCAACGCATTCCTTTTTGATGCTCGAGGAAGAAAGCGTTGGAAAATCGAGAAAATTCTGAACCAGATAATAGAATATGTAGTTAGCCACGGTGCGCTGAGGCACATAATCCATCACTTTCTTAAGGTTTTCAATGTAGAACGAGTTTTGCGTGAAGAATACGGAACAGGTATCATTTAATAAACGATTCACATCCAGGGGGGGTGGTTTACCAAAGTCAACAAGCCAAATCTTGCTCATATGGTCTTTCTCTTTATATATCCCTTGAACAAGACGCTCTTCAAAGTCTACCAGCTCCCGAGCCGTTTGCTGGGCAAGACTACTCTCAACGCCCAAATTACGCTCCAAGGTGTCTTTGATCTTATTCATGTATTTGGAAAGTGATTGCTTGTCCGAGTACTCGGCTGGAGGGTCCAGAGAGAATTTCGGCGGCTTTAGTGAAATCCCTGTCTTCCACCTCCAAGCTTCGATGATGGCACGTACTCCGTAGCGTCGAGCTATGCGCCCAGTGGTATCCAACCAGTCGAAGTCCTTCTCCCGCCAGGCGTCACCCACGAGCAGTGGCATCGAACCGAACTCGGAAATCAACTCCTTGATCTGCTGTTCGTAACTGTTGAACGTAATGCGCGTGCACGATTCGTAGAAGCGCTTCACCTGGACGTCCTCGGGAGTGTCGTAACTATCTTGCTGTGTGCTGAGAATTCTTTGAAGTTTTCGATTAAAGCCGTTATGTAGGCTCTCATATGACCCAGTGGAGGCCACGCCTAAAATCGTGGCCGGGTTGATGTTTTTATAGTTACCGCACGCAAACTCATAAAAGTTGTTGCACGGATCGGCCGCGGTGTTCATGAAGCTCTTTATCTCGGCGGCCTTTGCCAGTCGCAAAAGTTGCCTCATATACGGCGTGTTCTGGTTCAGATCATCCTCGTTGGATGAGGACACGTGGACACTATTTGCATACCGGATAAGGAAATTCAACAGAAACCAAAATGCCACCCGCATTGCTCTTGTTCGGTTCTAATAAAACAATCGACTAAATTCGGCTTTAAAGCTTATGTTTATTCACTGTCAAAAACCAAAAAACTATCGCCACCTTCTTATCTTTAATTTTTTAATAGTTCTCGTCAAGTAGATTGAGCCAATGAGGGCCAAACATAAAGCTTTGTGATCGGAGCTGATTTCTAAGTACATATTATATGTATGTACATATGTATGTATGTACATATGTTTGCTAAATTAGAATGCTTCCATTATGATCAGACAAATACATATGTACATATTAAGTATGGTTTCTTATTGTTATTTTATTATAAGTTAAGCTTATATCACCTTCACTACAAGGACTTTATCCTGTGAAGGCATCATTATGCAGGGCTCCTATCTGGAGCACAAGAATTCCCACA
>JAEIIG010032491.1:0-53205 GCA_018904695.1 Drosophila parvula | reverse complement strand
TAAGAGATATTTTTTATGAAGAATTTTTAAGAATCCTAGCCTATCGCCTATAATTTGGTTTTCTAAGATTGTTCTATAAGATAAATATAAATATAAAAATACACCAAGTTAAGGCCACATCCTTAGTCAGTCCGCAAAGCGAATATATAAAGTTTACTCTATAATAAACAATAAATAATACATAATCTCCTCTATTTTTTTTCTACATTTTTTATATGTATGTACAAATTGAGAAATATGTATAATCTATTAGTGACTTCACTTTTTCCCAGTGAGTGTGTCATGTTCGGGTTCACTTGCAGATTAGTTTCGTTGCCAGTGTGTCGGAGTTTTATTTTTTTCTACTCTCGTTTTATTTAGTTTCCTTTTTTTTTGTAGACGCACAACCACAGAGAATCAAAAGCCGCATGGGCGTAGCCCGTGACACCTACCGAAGGGGTGCTGTACCGAGAGCACTGGCAATTAGAATGGAGAGCGTAAAGTTTGAACCTGGTTCAGTCTACTCCTTCCTACTCCTCGCAGATCCTGCGTCTTCCTTCTCAGTCTGCGATGGGCTTTTGTTGTCTGCAAAGTTTGCCTTTGACACAGGGTGCCTGCTCCGCCCCCTTTCGGCACTCCCCGGCCCGCTCTACCCACCTGCGATGCCAGGAAAATGGAATCCATTCATTCAAATCTATGTGAGCTGAGCTCAGTGAGTGTTAGTGTCTGTGCAGCTTGTTGAACAAAATTGAAAATTAACTATAAATTCTGTGTGGCAAAACATGCAAACATGTTTGCGGAAATACCTGACAGACTCAGGACCCAGTGGGCAAGGG
Source organism: Drosophila parvula (assembly GCA_018904695.1). NCBI lineage: Eukaryota > Metazoa > Arthropoda > Insecta > Diptera > Drosophilidae > Drosophila > Drosophila parvula. Next base: position 52,390 of record JAEIIG010032491.1, on the reverse strand, counting down.
GCAGGGACTGAGAATGGGCATGAGGATGACCAGACGAGGTGTCAAGCGTGGCAAACACCTTTGGTTACACCGAACCCCACACGTCACAAAGCGATTCATTGTTGCGAAATTTAATGCGAAAAATTCATTAAAAATAAAACACCTCAAGGGGGGAGACCTAATTGAATTGCCTCAAAAAATGTGCGTTTTTTTTCTGGTTTTATTCGGGGATACAGTGAAGCCTTTCAAAGGTGCTAAGTAACAGGGGAAGGTTGTCAAAAAAAAAAAATTGCAAACAAAAAGCATGTTAACCCTCGTGACAAGTTGTAGCTCAAGGGGCTTAGGAAACACTCAAAATAAAGTTGGCTACATGTTCTATTTATAATTATTTATAATAATAAGAGTTTCCTGATTTTACAGAGATTTTTTGTGATGAAAAGTACACTTTAAATACATTTTTTTCCAGTTTAAGAATTATTAAGAAGCTTCTTGTCTAGCCTTTTGTTTTAATTATTAAATTAACAAGGCTAAGCCATTATTCTAGGTTGTAGAAAGCCTCCGAAATTTGAAACAAATCCATAGACAAGATTTTACAGATGCTAAACCTTATATCAACAATGAAAGTAAACCAAATACAATACTTAGCAACAAAACAAGTTTTAAAACAATTTGTTAAATACATTTTGAAAAGGTAAGATTTGTATTTAATTATTTAATTTTGTGCACAGATTATATTATACTTATTTTTACCCTGTTTGTAACTAAGTTCTGTAGTTAAATAAGAAACCCAGTATGAATTCCCAAAATGAAAAAAAACCATCCAAAAAAAGGAAATGGAACCCAGACAGAAAATCAGGAAAAGGCGGAGTTATTTCAACCAGGACCAGGAGGACCAGGAACAATCAGCTAGACTTAACTAATAAATTTCCTTGAATTCCACACGCAGTCAAGTCGAAGCGGAAATCATTTAAGCTGCCAAATCAGCCAGCCAGATGGTCTAAAACAAAAGCTGTTTCTGGCCGTTGAGAAGGTGCGCCACTAACAACACTGGCAACCCAAGGAGGAGGAGCAGGAGCAGGAGCAGTAGCAGGACCTGAAAGTTGGCTGCAAAAAGAAAGCGATTAATATTCATTCAGTGTCGCGCGTATATCACTTTTTATTTGCACAGGGTCGCCCGGTCCAAGGTAGCAGATATGGTGAAGGGTAAGGGGAAGAATGCTGGGGCAGGCGCCGCCAAGTATGCAATGGAATTCGCAGCACGCAGCAGCAGGTGAGCTCGTGTGGCTGCTCCAGTTGCTGTTGCTGCTGTTGTTGTTGCTGTTGGTGTTGTTGGTGTTGTTGTTGTTGTTGTTGTGTGTGCAGGTGTCCCGGCTAATGTGTGTATGTGTGGGTGCGTAGGTGTGAGCCCCAACGCACAATTACATACAACAATTTGTGCTTTGTTTCACCGCCGCCGAGTGTGTGTGTGCGTGTGAGAGTGGGAATCCAAATCACCAAAGAGCAATCGTGCAACAGCAACAGCAAAGGCAACATGGCCAGCAGACCCAAGACGAAGGTGGATACCATAAATGCACTCAGAGAAATTTCTGAATTCTTAACAAATTCTGGTATAAATCTTTACTAATAATAATTTACATAAAGATTTGTGAATAGAAACAAAGATCATATTCTATTTCGAATAACAAATCAAGAAGACTCCCTAATTTTGTCACAGTGCCCTGCGAATCCGAGTTGGCCTGCGGAAATCCAGTTGGCTTTGTGCCGCTGACACCTCCCCATGGCAGACCCTACCCCCTACACTCAAATTGGATGCCCAAAACATCAAGGCAAGGGAAGCGCCAGCATAAAGGAGCCAGGAGAACGCCCCAAAGGGTTGAACCCTCGAATGATGCGGCGATTGAGAGGAAGGCAGCGGCGCTCTTTCGTTGCTCCGGCGTTTAGTTTTCAATGTGAAAATTGAGAAAAATTGCCAAACGAGTTGGTAAGCGATATCCTCGTCGGCACCGCCTGCCGTTTGGTCCGCTGCCAGGTGCTGCACTTGGTCCCATCCACTCCACTCACTTATTGTTAGTTTCGCTCGCTTTGTTTTGACAACTTCTCGAGCAAGGAATGCTCTGGGATCGGAGGAGACGCAGCAGCAGCAGCAGTCACAAAGGCGACTACCGGGTTAGAACGTTTCGTCAAATAAAAGCCAGCATTTTTGGCTTCAGTTTACTTCCGTTTGCTTTCGGCTGCCGCGCCTCTGCCTCTTGGCCACCCGGCAATTGGAGACCCGAGAAGAAGCTGCTGGCAGCCATAAAATTACGATCCAGCAGAGAGCAAATGACGCGAAACAGTCGCACGGACATGGCCAAGAGCCTCTGAGCCAAGGAAAAAAAAGAGCCGGGGCAACGGAGCACCAACAACACGTTCCCTGCATAAAAATCGTGCAGGCCATGCTAAAAACGTTTATCCCTTTTAGCCCCAGTGCGGCCCGGTAGGAAGGAATCCAACAGCCAACTTACCACCTCCCCAAATAACAATGGCCGAGCAACAAGAGCTGAGACACTGCCAGAAAAGGACTTCATTAACCATTAGATAAAGACACTGAAGACAGGCTTAAGTACTTTTGAGCTGATTCGTTAGTTTAGATTTAGCAACAAAGTTCACAAAGAACACTTTCCTTTAATGTGTTTATTTATATTATTTCTGTACAAATTAGCTGGGTTTCCTTATAGCTTGTGAGTGGTTTTAGTTATGAGTCTGAGATAGTATTGTTTTTAAATCTTTGAACTGAATAATAGGCATTAAAAAATAAGCATACCAAGAAATATTCATTTTAAGGTGTTAATTTATAATAATTATAGCTAATTTTGTTTATAATTAGCAACTGGTTTCAGTTTCAATTATAGAGAATATTGTTTTAAAGTTTCAAGATTAGATAAGTCAATGAAATTGTAAGATAGATATCATATATTGAAGTTCATGGGGTGAATTTTGCTTCTTGAAAGGATACTTCCACCTTTGCCTTATAATATATATATATTATAATATAATATATATATACACTAATACATAATTTCTCTCAGTGCCCGGTAAGAACAATTTCTTCGTCTTTAGTTTCAATGGCCCCCACGGCGGCCCAAAACCATTTTAAATGGAACGTAAGCTGAGACTGATGGCCGGCTGTGGGAAAATCGGAGTTTGAGGCGCCACAAAAAAAAAGAAAAAAAAAAACAAATAAAATAAAGAACCGGAGAAAGGGGGTGGCTAAAGCGGTAGGTAGTCAGATAAATGCCGCATCATTGGTTATTTATATGCGTGCGGATCTCAGGTGGATGGCCCCGGGCTCTTTGGCCGATATATTTATTTGATTTTATTGATATACAAGCGGTCGTAAGTAGTGCATATCATCTATCTTGGCTAACGAGTGGCTCAAGTCCTGTCATTACCCAAGCCAGCGTCCAGCTCCAGGTGAAGTTCGACATGGGAAATTAATTAAATCGCATTCAAATGATTGGCTACGTGCCATTATTAATTCGAGCATAAATTATTCCGAATGCCCTAATTCCAGGCGATTTTACTTGTACGATTTCCCCACCGCACCGCACCGCACCGCACCGCATATTCTGTGGTCCAATCACTTGATTGGCTCTGCTCACAGGCATTGATCTGAAATTTTAATGCAACACGTATTCGCACTTCTAATTTATGGCAATTAAGTGAAAGTTCTATAAATGCCGAAGAAGGTGTTTGAGCCATGTCACTGCAGGCTAACCACGCATATAAATAAAATTGATTAATTAAAACTGTTTTGTGTGGCAGGCAGGCTGGGAACTAACCTTGTCAATGCAGTGGCTTTTAGGCAATTAATTCGATTGAATTTTGATATTTCGGAAAAAGTGAATTATCTAGAAGCTTAAGAATGGCATTGAATATATAGCTGGAAGCCTTTTAAATGATAATCAATTAAAACAAGAGATAAGTGATTTAATTACAGTCATAAATTAATTCTGATAGGTAAGATAGGATGGTAATTGATTGACAAATAATTAATTGAATTAAACTTAATATTTTAAATAATTACTCTAAAATATTCATATATGTATATATTTTGGGCTATTTGATAAACTTTTAGATATTTTTAATGCTTATTCTATCTCAGTAAAGTTAAATAAAACACAAACATAAAACGAATTCATAAATAACTGCTGTACTTATGATGTAGATTTTATAAAAAGAAAGTATTTACAAATTATATATTTCATAAGCATTCATTAATTTTTTAAATAATACAAATAACATAAAGAATTTATATTTACAACCGATTTATTATAAAATTACGTATACCATTCGCTGTACCTTAGCTAATATTTTATAATATATATAATATTTTATAAAATATAATACTAAATATTATAATATTTTATAAACCAGGATACGAAGAACTTTGTCAATTCTTTTCGCTTCATATTTATTTTCATATTATTCTAAATATTCAGACAGCACGCCAGTAGTTTATTTTCTCGCAAACTTTACCCACACCTTCTTCTCTCGCGCATATTAACCCTAACCTTAACAAGCACGTGCTTCGTATCGAAACGGATACACGTCCAAGAAAAGAAAAATAATACCTTAACTATTTTTTAAGTTCCCGCCATTTAATTTAGTCCTAAGAAGGATAAGAAAGTAATGTTTATGTAAGATTGAACTCCTTTAATCCATAAATAAGCGGCATAACATTTTAAACAAACTTTTTTGGGGTATACATATTTTAAAAAATTATTTATTTTTTAAAGATTGGATTCCTCTATGGTTTATAATTTTTAAAATCTATTTCTACACTTAAAATTTCCCCCGCTTAACATTTTTAGGCAGTCCTTCCTGTTAATTTAACAGCAACGCCTGCGCCCGCCGACGTAAACAAACTGTTAAAAAGCCGGCTCGAGCCGGGAAAATGTTCCCATTAACGGTTAGAATGGCATTGCCAGCTTCAAATACAAAAAAACGCAACTCGTTTCCCGAACGAACTCCGTCCGAAACGAACGGCAAACGAATGCAAGCCGAGCCGGACCGAAGGCAAAAGCCGAAGGCAAGCACGAAAGTTCAAGCCGCGAAGCAACAGCGACAGTTTCAGTTTCAGTCTCGAACGGTACTTCAGTGCGGATGGTGAGCGTGAAAGTGGAAAAGCGGAAAATCGCTGACAAAAACATAGATGAAAACTCGTGAATATTGAAATTGTGAGCAGTGCAAAGAAAATAATAAACAAAGCAAGGCCAAGAAACACAACGGTGGATCAGTGTGATTAAGCCAATAGATCAGTTCGCAATCCGAACGAATTCTCAGTGAGGTGAATATACAAATCCCGAGATCCCTCTGGTCCTCCAATCAGAATCCCACCTGAGCGTTACCTGCCAAGCTTGTTTCACTTTGCATTTACTCGCCGCTGCTGGCTGACCAGTTGTTGATTCAAACCCGTTTTCTCACAGGCGCAAAAAAAAAAGGCAAAACACAAAAAATATCAGCAGAAGGAGAAGTTATTTTTGGTCATCAGTTGTTGCCATTTGCATTTTGCAGTGTCCAAGCCAAGTTGGCCCATTCAGCGCATAAATTGCGAATGCAAACGGCCAAATTGTTATTGCCACTTAGAAGAGCTCTAAGCGCAATTCTCTCGCCTCGTTTTTTTTGTTGTTGCAAGCACCAGTATCTTGGCCAAACTGCAGTAACAGTAGCCACCTGGTCGCGGCGATTTGGGCGAAACAAAAAAACGCTACCAAGACACAAAAGCTGGTTGGCGAAGAACAAAAAAAAAAAAAAACGCGCCAGCGATTGCATCGCATGTCGAGGTTGTTTCGCATGCCCTTGCCCCTTTCAACCCGCCTCTGCATAACTCCCCCTTTTGGCCGGACAAGAACAACAACAGAAAGAACTTCAAAAGCACTCCGAACCGCCGTCTGTTTTTTGGTGATTATGAGCAGAGGAGAACCGCTGCAGAGGGTTAAGACCTGAGAAGAGAGTCGCGGGTTAAATGCTCTTTCCATGCGAAAAAAAAATATTCAGAGTTAATAGTTAATAGTGCTAAAAAGTGGAGAAAATAGATTAGCTTAAAGTGAAAACAAATGCCCAATCAATTTATTATTATTTCATTTAACACGAATAATTTTTTTAACCATATATTTGAAGTGTCTTTATTTCCAATCAAAAAGCCTTTCATTTATAATAATAATTGTGCATTTAAATAAATGCATTTAGAGAACAATTAATAACCAAATGAGGCATCTTTTTTGCAACTTAATATTATTATTATTTATGAGGCATGCAATTAATTTGATTTTATTTTTGCATTTTTGCAGCTTGTTGAAGCGATGGCTTTATTTATGACGGAAGAAGATATTATTGCATTTAAATCAGCAATAGTTGGAGAAGAGTTTTATTTATGGGAACTAATTAATATATTTTGATGGTTATCAATACCCATAATAATTTGTACAATCAATTATTTAATACAGCAATTTAATTAACATAAAACGGAGCCTTGGAATATTCAGAATTTTTAAAATAATCATCAACTTAGCTCATTGCAATAACTTTCTTAAGTAGAACTCTACCTACGTGCTTCTTGCTATATTTTATTAGTTTCTTATTAAACTTCCCAAAGAGTTAACACGACATTAAAACCATTCTTGTTAACTAAGGAAGAAAACCTGCCAATGTAGTTTCCTATTTTTGGCCAGTTAGAGAGAGTATTAAATGCAAAAGGGCGCAAAAAGCGTTTCAGCCCGGTTCACTCCGCGTTCACTCGGCGCACAAAAGAACCTGAGAAGATTGGCCAGAGCCGAAAAAAAGGCCAAGGGAACCTGGCCAAAAACGAAGGAGTACATGAGGAGTAGAGGTGGAGAGGAGGATGAGGCAGGCAGTGGCATGCTCAAAGCGTTTAAGCGCCTTTGACACTCAGCTGGTGGCATAAAGGAAGGGCCTGCCTTGGATTAGGGGTAGCGGGTGCCATGTGAGACAGCTGCCAATCAATGGCAGCCTAGGCCCATCACTTTGCGGCCATTCTGCTCGGTGGCAGGTTGCATGTGTGTTACAGCAAAAAAAAACAAAGAAAACCGAATAGAAAACGAGAAAAAAATAAACGAAAAAAAGTAAGAAAAAATTGAAAGAAGAAAGGGGAAAAACGTTTTCAGAAAATTGTTCTGAACTTTCCCTTTGGTCTTGTTTTTTTTCGTGGACTGAGGAAATTATGCGATAATGGGAGCCAAAGTTCATTTTCATAAATAGTTAAGTTCAAAGTTGGTAACATTCTTCAGACGGAAGGCCAGTAAATTACCTACCTTTGTGTACACAATCAATTGCAGGAGCCATAAAGAGAGAGAGACATTTTCAGCTTATTAAATGGAATTAAGCAATTTCTGCGTTATTACCATGAATATTTGAAATCGAGGGTAAATACCTAAGCCACGGGATTAGTTATTCTCGACTACATGCGGCGCGCACTTTTTTATTTTTCCCTTATTGATTCTTAGGCGGCAAATTAATGTTTTCATTGCGTTTTCCGGCGCCTTCCCAGCGGAAGTGTCGTGTGGCCCAATCAAACAAATACAACACACAACACACAACATGGCCAAGAGAGAAAAAGGAGCTACAGAAAGTAACCAAATTACGCCTAATGGTTTTTTAATTGTAACAATAATTGCTGTCGCCATTGCATGAGGAGCACCAGCAAGAGCAGCTGGAGCAGGAAAATCCAGTGAAAGAGCAGCAATCAAAGCTGTTAAGAAGGGTAAAAAGGGCACCTAAACCCTCCTATTAATGAGAGCTCTTGGAAAGCATTTAGATGCCAGCAAATTACCAAGCAGGCATACAGGGGGAAAAAAAATCTCTAGGCCGAGTCCTTGAAACACTGAAAGCAGTTACAGAATGGATAATTGTATAGGAAATTCCAGAAAAAGGAAGATTTTAAGAAGATGAAATTCATTTAGAAATCTATTAGATTGTTACTTACAAACTTGGTATTATAATTTATTGATTGAAATGCATTCAAGCTGATTTTTTTATTTTATGTTTATAAAAATATTATTCTTAATATTATTTCTATGTTAATTACAATTATAATTCCTAGAAAAATGCAAATTTAAGCACCTATTTCCATTGAAACATATTTCTTTCCGTGCCTGAAAAACGAATCTGAGGTTCATGTTGCCGCTGCGCTTGTATGTTGCCCCCTCATAATGGTTGCCCCCTTCATGTTTGTGTGACTCTTCGGTGTGTGTGCGTGTCTATAATTAAGGCCAAAAAACAAGAAAAAAAAAGTGCTGGCCTATGCTTTTCCAATGGATGAAACAAAAGCCAGCAATGAGACTGCGAACCTTGAACTTGCTATGCTCTTGCCTCTATTTGGGTTTTGTTTGATTCCATTCATTGTTCAGTCGGCGGCAGTTGATTATGAGTGTTATGGTTGTTTTTTTTCTTCCTGCTATTATTATTTTTTTTTGTTTTTTGGCTTGTTGCTTTTTTGGTCTTTGGTCGTTTTTCGGTTAGCCAACATAGCCTGAAATGGCCAGGCGTACGTACAGCATACTTTTCTGCGGTGAGGACCCGGGTCGGGTCGGGTCTCTAATGTGCGCCATTTTGGTTTTATGCGGGCCAGTACTGGAGTGTATGTGCGACTGTATGTGTGTGTGTGCGTGTTGGCCCATTTGCCCAGAGGTCATTATAGACGCTTGGCCCCGCTTGGCACGTTGTGGCCGCCAACTTCCGCTCTTGTTGCTCTTGATGTTGCTCCTGTTCCCGCAGCAAGTGTTGCTGATGTTGTTACTGTTGCTGCTGCTGTTGCCACTTTGAGCCTTTTGGCTTTTGGCCGGGTCCAGCAGAGTTCTCTCTAAAGTGGCAATTTGTCTAGTTCTGTAAGCGCCTCTTTTAACGATAATGATGATTGCGCATTGTTGCGTTTTTATTTCACTGCACACGCACACTTACAGACACTCGGAATTATGCTTCAGGTTTTCTTTCCCATTTTTTTTTTCTTGTCTCTCCTCTCTGTGTATTTTTTGCCCAGCCCTTTTTTTTCGCTTGCCGTGTGTTTGCTTAGCATTTTCCGATTTTCATTCATAGCCACACCAGTTTCCCAGTCCCTTTTTTTTGTTGGTTCATTCATTCGTGGACTTTTATTATTTTCATTGCCATTTCTTATTCCATTTTGGCAATCGTCTGTCAGTTGTCTGTCTTTTGGTTTATGCCCTTCGCTTTCTCTTGATTTTTTCCCCCCTTTTTTTTTTTTTGGTCTAATTTTCCCCCATTTTTCGGTGGCTTTATTTTTGTTCGCTTTTGGCCGAAGCGTGTCGTCGCCGTTGTTAATTTTTAGTGTACGAGTGGTAGGACCAGTGTTTTTCGCATTTGCTTTATTGGCCATGGCCGAAATGCAATCCTGTCTAGACGCTCGGCTCGAATGTCCAGAGTGAGGCTTTTCGATGGGCCCGAGAACCCCACAAAAAAGTCCCCTCATTTTATGTCCCTATTTGTTTTTGGTCCGAACTATTTTGATTTGATGGCAGGCAGCAAGACTCTCTCGGTATTTGCCAGAAATTTTGTTTTGATTTGGCCAATTCGGCATGACTGGTCCTCGGTTTGATTTATTTTACACAACACACATTTTTTTTTCTGTCCTTGCTATTCTGTTTGGTAAATAAAATTCAACAAAGTTTACATATAAATTCTTGTCAATATTTAACCGCACACAAAATGCATTTCATATCAATTTGTTTGTGTGTGTTTGGTTGTATAAAATCAATAAACATTTTGCGGTTACCGATGGTCAGTGTCGTGGCCCCAGTTGACATCCAACGATGGCTATCTCGCCGCTGGACTTTGTCCGACGGCATCAGCTGATTACTTTATCACAAAAGCGTAAAATGAGCCACGCCGTGGCAGGGGGTCACAACGGGGCGGCAGGCACACATATCGCAATCACACACACTCTACACACGCTACACACAGGCATAACTTAGCCCGGCATTCACGTGCTGCACTGAATGACTTTATCGACTGCTAAACGTCGCTCGGCCATTTGATGCGGATGTCGATGTGCACACGTTTAACCCACTGGCAAATATTCACACAAACACAGATCACTGGGAGAAAAATATTGAGAGAGAGAGAGATCTGTATAAGAGAGTTCTGTATAAATTGTTACCTTTAGAAGGCAATTAGAGGCATTTGTCGGTTATATTTTGATGAAAACTAAGAAAGAAAATGTTTGAGCTTATTTTAAAATTATATTAAAATAATATAGAATTTATAAGACCCTTCTAGACTAGAACCAGTGGAGAATTATAGGGAAAATTGATAAAAATTAGCCTAAAAACTAAGTACTATTTAAAAGATATTACAAAATAAGGAAGATAATAGTTCTACAATAATCAAAAGTTATTAATAAACATTAGAAGTATATATGCATAAGGTTTTCACTCCTTAATCATTTGGAAATTATAAGAAATCTTAGAAAAATGATAGTAAAAACTGAAAACTCGTTAAGGGTTCCCAAAAAATTTAACAAAGCTACCACTTTCAATAACTTTAATAATCAAATATTTATAACTAACTATAACTATGTATTATAACATATATATTAATACAAAATAATGATTTCACTATTTAATCAGTGGGAAATTATAAGAAAATCTTTGAAAAATTAAAGGAGAAACCACAAACTCTTTAAGAGTTTCCAAAAAATATAATAAGCCACCATTTCCTTTTTCAAGTACTTGAAAAAAACAAAGTAAAGACAATGTATGATATGCCTTCCATAGGCTATAAAATGAGTGCACCTGCCTGTTTTTCTCAGTGCACACCGTGAAACACACACACACATACTGCGATAATTTTTCTGCTTTTGTCGTGTGCTGTGCGCTTTGGTCCTGGTCCTTGACTTCGCTACGTCCGTAGGTCCTGAGCCCTCTAAATGTTTATTGCTTCATTCTGTTGCGCAATTTAATCGATGTCTGGCTGTTGGCCTCCGCCACCCGGGATCAGGGCCAATCCAGAGTACTGGCTTCTTCCCCTCACTCCAGCCGGCTCGTAATTTGCTGATTTTAAAGAGCGGCTAATGTAAATCGTTGAATTATGGCAATTTACGATTTAATGAAACTTTACTCCGCCGGCAATCAGAAATCCCCGCTTACATACGCTACGTGTCCGTCCATGATGGAGCTGGGCGGGGGTGGCGTCCGGGAGCTGGTCCTTTTCTATAGAGCAAACGCTTGCTTTGGTGGAACGACTGCCCGCCCGCCCCCCTTTGGATTTGGATCCTTTTAAGCAATTATCTTATAACACAATCCTGTGGGGGTCAATCCGTGCCTCATTTTGCGCTCGAATGCGCCGCACAAAGTATTTAAGTAACTCAAGCCGTTACCAACAAAACAGATTTGGCTGAAGGAGAGACCGGATAGTGGCTCTGGGATTTCGTTGGGGGTGGTGCAGCCGGGATGGGGGGTTAACCCTTTTTGTGTGCCCTCTTGGATTATGTATTTGTGTTTATCTTCAGTTTTTGTCTGCTTCGCTCCGCTCTGCTCTGCTCGGAGAGCTTACCACACAGCAAAAAAAAAGCACAGAAAAGGGAAGCCGTAATGAAATGCAAAATCGCTTAAGTTTGCCGGCAAGGGAAAACACAGCTTGCCCCGCATCCCCCCCCAAAACATTTTCCCACCCCGGCCCCGCCCTTTGTTGACAGCGTGTTAGTGCAAACTAAATGAAATTTTCTTCATGCCTTCGCTTGGCGGCTGTGGGTTTTTGTTTCTAGCTCTTATGGCTCTGTGTGTTAATGTGTTTTGGGGGTGTCTATTAAGGGTGCCCTTCATGTACATCACCGAGAGCATCATCCTCAACATCCAGCTCATCATTCTCATCATCATCATCATCATCGTCATCATCGTTATCATCATTATCAGGCCGCTCATCAGTGTCATCCGAGTTGTAGTTGGAAACTGCCGTCATAAGCCCGTTGTTACCTTGGCCCCATTGCGCCATTGTCCTGTGCATAATTGAATGCTCAGACGCTTTTCGAATTCCACTTTATGCTTGTGTGCATATGTGGTTGGCTTACACGGTGCGAAAATGAGTCTACTTTCTAAATATTTAATCCTGGTTGGGTCTAAGTCTGTCATGTGTGTGTTTAAAATAAGAAATCATGTTGCGGGGGATCTCAAATTGCTTTGGTAAGGTGTCTAGAAGTATTGCTTGGTTATGTGTAGTATTTTATAGCATACTTTAAATAATTTACACGTTCATACTTTCTTAGATATATCCGTGAGTTAAAAATATCTTCTTTTGGAATAACTAATAATTACTACTAATAATAATCCCTAGAATTTTATTCCCATGGAAGAAGTACTGACTAAAGTAAAGGAGCCTTACAAATAATTATTTTTCCATCTTTCTAAAAAGTATCGGTTAATCGTTGGGCTACATAAATCACTAACCTCCTGAACTCCTTTTTAAAACTCATTAAAAAGTATCTAAAACTAAGCTACAAAATTTATAAAATTACATATATATATATATCATAAAAATAAACCACTTTACTTTGAATTTGGTACCTTAAAAGTTGCATTTCATAATTTTAGATACATTTTAAAAAGCCGAAAAAATTATTGTGATTTTTTTAGCTCTCTACAATATTATTTACTTTTCTTAAACAACCTTTGATGGTTTAACCCGCCTGATCAATAAGGATTTTCTTAGATTACAATTACAAACACACACAATCTACTATAATTTTCCCTACGTGCATCATGCGAGGGAGTTGCCTTTTCAATGACTTCCGCATAAGTGTTTAATTTCCTGTGTATTAACATGCTTAGCAAAACATTGAAAAATGTCTGGGGGGAAAAACCAACAAAACGCAGTTGTCCTGATGAAAAGGGGTTGCAGGCAAGAGCAACAAAAAAAAAAAATAAACCAGAAAAAGGTGCGTTTTCGAAAACCCCCCTCGGTGTGTGGCTGGCATAACGATTTGTGCCAACAAATTTATTTAAAAAGGATTATCAGCAGCTAAGCGCCATGCTGGCACACTTCAAAGGACGCCACGCTTTGCTCACCCACCCCCCCCTCACCTAGCCACCCCATTGACATTTTGGGGGGAAGGGGGAGGTTGGGGACATAAAAAAAAAAACAGAAACAAAGAGCAAACAAAACACGTAAACGCCGCCATGGCATATGCAAATTTCAATGTCAGACTGATGCCGCACAGTCTGAATTTGAATTTGAATTTCAGTTTCGAGTATGAATTTGACATTCAATTTTGTTTTATTTTTCCGGCGGGGGGAAAGAAGGAGGGGAGGGCAAGTGGCATGGGGCATAGGCTAAGTGGCTTTATTTTGTTGACGATTATGGCCAAGGACAGAGTTTAAATAATCCAAATTCCTGGCCATTTCCAAAAAAGGAGTCCTGGAAATTCGATGCGCTTGCCGTAACTGAAATCGAGCTTCAGGCTATATAATATCTCTTCCCATTTTATGACATTCCAGCCGATAGATAACCTTTGCTTAAAAATGAACTTGATGACATTTATATGCTTTCAAGAGGGTTGGGACTGGGTTGAGAGAGTTTTAAAAATACCAAAAAAAAAGAAGGAAAATATATTGTAGCAACGGGAATCTGAAGGCGTGAGAAATTCAATTTGTTGTCACGTCCATCAGGTTCAAAATAGAAGCAAAAGCGCAGGGGGGTTTATTGTGGAGCAGGGTTGGCATTTTCATGTTATTGAATACTTTAAAAGGTTTTCCAGCTACCCCCCACCAGCCTTCCTCGCGTCTTGCTCAATTTTCACTCAGGCTTCCTGGGGGGTTGTTAAAATTTTAGTTGAAACATTTTATTTGCTAATTGCTGGGTATTTGCCATACATACACTTACATCCGTCTCTCCATATATATATTTGTAGGTAGCTTTATATGTTATTTGGGAAATTTGTTTCTCCTCGAATGAGTGGGAATCTGCCGCCTGATTTTCTTAAATTTTGGGCAGGCGAGTTGTGTGTGTGTGCATGTGCGGAAGTTCACACACGCCTGAACACTCACAGCCTGTCAAACGCACTCCTGGTGGAGAAAGCTTTTCCCCCTCTCACACTTACATGCTCCTCATGCAGTTTTCCCTTTCGCCAGGCTTGTGCTTGAAAATTTTCAAATTTCCGGATTGCCTCTACCGCCGCCATCGAGGAAATTGTCTACGCATGTTTCTGGCACTTTTAAGAGGATAATATTATGGGCAACGCGGGGGAAAAGGATATGTGGGAAACTATTCAGAGGCGGCTGCTGCTTATCCATTATTAATGCCCGTGGCCAAGAGTGTTTCGACACAAATTTGCAATTTGCTCAAAGATTCGGCGGGGGCGTGAATTAGCTGCAAAGCGATAAGCATTTTCCGCTGCCGCCGCTGGCCGCTGATTTTCCACCACCCTCGACTAAATGGCATATGGATTTCCGTTGTCCATTCGTGCCTTATCTCGTTGCCATTGGCAATGTCTGTCTGATGTGATAATCCGCAGGAATTAATAAATAAACCATTAACAAATAAACTAGAGTTAAGCCCATGCACACAGCAATGCATTGTGAGCCCGGGGTCGGGGTCGGGGCAATGTGCGTGCCGCTGGCAAACCCTTATCAAGGACTCACCAACAGTCGTCGTCAGGCGGCAGGTTCAACCCCGACCTTGACTTTCTGCAAACATCAGCAAACAAAAGGCGGATGATGGGCCTCCCAACCAGAAACTCACTCTTAATGTTTTCTGGACGTTGGACAGTGGAACAAAAATATACCAAATAAAGGCACAAGGACCTTTGCCAAATAGTTATTTCTATCAAATTAAATATTTAACATATAAAGGCATAGCTATAAACTTACATAAATACCATTAAGGTGTTAAATTTTAATGTGTTATTACTACCAAAGTTTAGCTATAAAATTCGCATGTATTTTTAGACTTAAGCCCTCCTGTATTTTCTCCGCCAAAAGGCAATAAATTTCCTTCGAAGGCGTGTCCAGAAAAACCCGAAAAGAACGACAAAATGCAAATGGCATTTGTGCGTGGACACTCTGCGTGTGTCGCCTGAAATTTCAGTCAATTAAATGAAAATAAATGAATAATTGATAGTTTTCATGGCTCTCCTCTGTTCCTGTTTGCCACCTTGAACTAAACCTTGGCCAAATGTAATTAGAGGAGAGAAGGAAGAATGTCATTTGAATAATTTAAATTGTTAGACGCGTTCGGCGTTCGATTGCCAGACGGAGTCGGACCGGGACAGGACAACGGACAATGGAGACCGTGGGCCAGATCCTGCTCCTGCCTGACCGGAGCCACAATGACGTTAATGACAGTGACGAGCGGTTGTTTGCCTCAGTTCTCGACCAAACATTCGGCGCAAACAAACAAACAAACAAACAAATGCACGCACGTACTCCAGGCGACATACACACACACAGAGGCGCTGGCACAGGCACACACTCATACACACTCATAAAAAACAATCAAAATGCAAAACGGAACCTGGCAGACGACACTCCATGGGGAGTGTGCCTGTGTGTGCAACTCCACTGCAAGAAAAAGGCTATAAAAGTGCGAAGAATATCAAGGAAAGTAGCTTTTAAAAGGGATATATATTAAAATATATATTATTTATTATATTATTAAATATTATTAAAATATAATTGGCCAAAAAAAGTGGGAAGAATATCAAATGTAGAAGCTGCAAAAGGGAATATGTATGTACTTTTATCTGGAATAGAGTTGGCCGAGTTGGAGTTTCCAGGATATTATTAAAAAAACATCACTTACCTGCCTTATTTTTCTGTAATTTTCAATTTACGAGCTTGGAAATGTCTTTTTCTCCGCCTAAAAAATAATACAAAAATACAGAACACATTAGAAAACTAAAAAAGATAAGAAAACCAACTCTTTAAGGACATTTTCTTGGCTCTAAAAATAATCTACTTTCTTAAGAATATATTTAAATATTAAAATATCTACAATATGCAACATCCTCTGGATTTTCTTGAGTGCACGTGCGTGAGCCTTGCACCAGGAGGATCAACGACAAACACAAATGGCTCCTGATTGCAGGCAGGAAGCAACAGCTAAGGGGATACGGGGGTTAGAGCGCCGTGGATCGGGTACCGAGCACCGTTCGTCCTCCGTCTGTCTGTGTCTGGCTATGCGACTAGAATTCAACATTTTGCCGCCATTAAAATCAAATTGCACTTTCGTGCAGCTCGAACCAGACCCGGTCCAGGATACTAAGCCTGAGCAAAAACGGGAGAAGGGTAGTGGCAATGGAATGGGACGCCCGCCGGCAGACGGAGGTCACGAGCCGCGTCAACGTTTTTTGGCAATTTCAGCAAAAATATTCCTCTCGCTTCGCTCGCTTTTTTTTTATGATTAATAAAAGCAAATGTAAATAGTCGCAAATAAAAGGCAGCTAAACGAAATGAAAGCAAGCGTTGCAAGGGCAACCTTCAGTGGGGGAAGGAGGTGGGTGCAGGTAGCTGCTGCAATGGGTGGAAAAACATTTGGCATCTCCGCATCCCAAAACCCGATTTCACCCTCTGACTAACTTTCGCTTAATTTCTATTAGCATTGCTGTCGCTTCGTTTTCATTGCTGCGGCACGCTCCGCAGGTTGCTGAGGTTACCCCAAAAGGGAGGGGTGGAAAATTGAGTTGAGGGGTGGTGGAAAATCAAGGGGTGGGGGAGTAGCCAAGGGGTGGGAGTAGCCGAAGGGTGGCTGGTGGCTCTGGGAATGCAACTGTGTCTGCCCGGCCTGATTGTTTGTATTTCTCATGGCACTCGATGTCAGTCAAAATCGCTTCGTTTTCATTCCCTAGCCAAAAATGTAGACAGTCCAGCTTCCTTAATTCAAATTGTTAAATTGGGAACCTAAAAAAATGCTATAATTATTTATAACTAAAGAAATACAAGGAGAAAATTAAGGAGTTACGAGCTTGAACTATAAACAAAAAGATATGTAAAAGAAAATTATGGAGTTAAGAGCATAAATTATAAACAAATATATTAAAGAAAAGTTAACCTGCTAGCGCTCAAGCTTCTTTTTAAAACTTTGCCTATTTAAAGACTTTAAAATATTTGTAGAAAACATTCCCAGCATTTATTGATACATCAAATATAGATACAATATTTTCATTACATTCTGTGCATTTCTCCCAAAAATCCTCCAATAGGAAGTTTGTACTGTAACCCCCGGAAAAGTATGCGGCCGTAAAACCCACAGACACAACCATCAAACCCACCCACTTTGCACTGTTGTTTGTTTTACAACGTTTTTAACTTGTTTGCAGGGATTAGGTAAGCAACTCAAACAGGAAAGGGAGTGCAGGACATCGCCAGGATGCAATGAGAACTCATAACAAAAAAAAAAAGAAAAAGAAATAAAGAAAATAAAAATAGACAACGACAGGGCCTGCCAATTTCAACAGGATACTTGAGAGGGGGGTGAAAAAGCGTAGACTCGCAGACTGATTTCCATTCAGCGGCACCGGCAACCGTTGCCAACATTAAATGCATCGAATTACATTTTCTATTAACCAACTTTAAGGGGGGGCGATGTGGCTATTTTGTGTGTGGAAATGCGGGAAATGAAGGGGTGTGTAGTAACCGAGCTACCAGGCACAGCCCCAGAGCAAATGTTGCTCGTTTGTTTGCTGCTTGTTTTACAATTCGCTTTTTTAACGCTTTCGCGCTGTGATTCCTTCGTCCTGCCAGCGGGTCCCTGACATTGTTGTGCGGCGCCTTGAACCTTTTGCCGGCGAGTCCTTGCCATCCCCAGCTAACCCGTCTTGATTGCACAAGTTTTTGTACTGCGCTTTGGCTAAGAAGCCGCTGGCTGCACGCCGTTTAGGCCACCTTCTTCTCCTCGCCTTCGTTCCTTTTTTGGCTTTAAGTTATGAAAACTTTTGTCCTTGTTTTTCCTGCCCAGCCCTGCCATCGTTTCTTGTCCTGTTCTGTCGCTCCTGCTGCTTCTTTTCCTGTTGAGGTTTTTTCCACGTATTTGGTTCCTCTTTAAGCGCACATTAATCAAAGTTTTTCGTTTGGCTTAGTCAAAGTTTGAGGGCATTTATAAGGCAATTGTGGAGCTCGTTTCGTTGGCCAAGACAGGTGTGTGTGTGTGTGTGGGTGCCGGCTTCTTCTTGGCCCTGTTTCTTTGACGGTTGCAAGGGACATTGAAGCCATATGGCATTAGGTCTGAGAATCAAGAATCAAGCTTGGGAAAATTATTTTGAATACAGTAGAAAAAGTTTCTTAAAGTAAGCAGAGCTTCGATAAATTCCCTATTTTAATAGGTATAAATAAATGCTTTAATTTTAGGGATACCTACAATACTCACAATAATTTTAGGAGTTTTTTCTTTGTATTAATATTTTATTAACTCCTTTGATTAGTTATCCCTCTTTCACCCAGTGCAGTTGAGCTGCCACAATAGTCTCACGAACTCCCTGAAAACTTTGCCGCTGTCCCAAACTGACCAGGTCCCCTGTCGATCCCTTGCCACCGCTGCCTTGCAACTTCTATTTTTGTGCTTGCCCAGAGAGGAACTCTCGAGGAAAACGAGGAAAAGTATGCTGAAAGACATTCGAAGGACCCGGCTGTCTGAAGGTTACCCGCACACCCTCTTCTCCCCCACACACTCACAATGCCTAATTGTCTTTGGGCTCGACTGTGTCTGGCCGACAGTGCCCTGGTCCCTACTGCTCTACCCCTATTTTGGTCGCCGCCACCGCCCCCGCAGGGCCTGTCTGAGTGACTTATGTCTGGCTTTAGAGAACTTTTTGCAGCATACAATGTTGCATTGCAAATTGAAACACGCGACGCTGCGTTCAAAAAAAAAAAAAAGGAAAGCAGAGAAAAAGCAGAGAATTTCCCAGACACATACAACAACTACCAGCATATGCATAAATAATAATGCACGAGCATACTTTAAGTGCAGCGTCTGTTAGGCTCAATGCTGCGATTCTCTGTTATAGGGCACTCAAAAAAATAATAGACTTTATTAATTTAGAAATAATGATGTGAAGAGAATATACAGGGATAGGAAGATCTTAAGGCAAAAGCCTGACTAATAGAGCCGGGAGAATTCTTTTCAGATGAGAGTTTTCGGAAGATTTTTTATTTAAAGTCTGAAAATTTTTTAAGAAGTTAAGAAAATAACATCGGAAATATCACTAACAATTGAAGACTATCAAAAGTGCCACAGCAATCTCTGGGGATTATAAATCAATTAATATGGCAACCAAAAGTATAATACACATTGAAAAATAAACCAGTTTATTATTAACTTGTAACATTAAAATGTTTCCTTTCCTTTTTTATTTATGGCTTATTTTTTAAATGATTTAAAATCTACGACGGCTTTAATATTAATCTAATGCTACAAAAAGGATTACAATTAAGAAATCCCTTCGATAGGTGTCATAAAAAGAATGCAATAAAACTTAAAAGGAACCAAAATCATTGTAAATTTGCCTTTTAACCTTTTAAAAACTTATAGAATTATTTTCTCCACCTTTATATGAGATTTTCAAACAATTGCTAAAAACAATTAACAAATATTTCTCATAAACAGAAACAGTTTTCAAACCTAAAACCCAATTTATTAAGTACAATTTCCTTGGAATTTCCAAAGAGCAAGTGTGCTGAGTGTAGCCAGCACCTTATCCCATTCCTTCGGAAAACCCTTCACTCGTCTAGCCGTCTGCTCTCGCTTTGGGTTGTCCGGTTTATCCAGAGGAGGAACGGGTGTGCGCCACCGGTGGGTGTTGGGCGCCTTGTATGCACTTCAGCTTGAATGTGTCTGCTGCATTTACCCTTGAAAATGCGGCCGTTGCAGACTCCGTTGCACGCTGTTCACGCTGCACGTTGCACGTTGCACATTGCCCGTTGCAAATGAGTTCAATACACTTGGCATAAACACAAACATTACTGGGAAATCCACTCAGCGCAAGGGAATTTTTGCAATGCGCCGGCGCCGCTTTTCCCGCACGAAGCTAACATACAAATAATGCTCTCGAAAAATTTTCCATGCTCTTGCAGGTCCCAAGGAGCCGAAGTTGGACGAAGTTGCCGCCGAAGCGAACGCTGGCGAGTGTGTTTATTTAACACACTTCCTCGTGGCGAAAGCCTTCAGTTCGTGTCTGCTGCTCGCGAGAAGTGCGCGTGAACAGGGGATACGGAAGTAGAAAAGAAAACGGAAACGAAAATCTGAACGAAATTCGTGTGCGTGCGTGCGTGTGTTGGTGTGTGTGATGGAAAGATCGCTGCACCCGAAAGAGATCGCTATGCCCAGCTCAAGTTTGCTCAACTAGTGAATAGTAATTAAACAACTCACTCAAGCCACGAGAAAGAAAAAAAAAGCGGAAACTGTGTGTGACTCTTTAAGGAACAGATATAAGCCAAGACTTAACCTTGGATTAGGCAGCATGTGTGCCACGGGGAGGAACCATGGGCTCCTCAATCGCCTCAGCAGCCTCAGCGCCCTGCTCCTCGTCCTCGGCGCGCAAATCATTCGCGTGGAGTATGCCCGGGCGGATTACGAGAACACCTGGAATTTGTATTACGAGCCGCCCTGCTGCACGGGCACCGCTGCCGGCCATCATCTGCGCCACCACAAAGGTAAGTCACTGCCCCAGCTGCCCCTGCTGATGTTACAGCAGTTTTCTCTGCATATTTCATCTCGCCATTTCAGCCAAGGTAAGTGAGTGACTCAGTCCGGGGAGTCCCGCCTAATTTGCGGTCGGATTAGGTGCGACTTAATCAGTCCTTAAATTCAGTTTTGCTAGACGCCAACACTGAGCAAAGAAGTCTGGCAAAAACTTGTAGATTTGACTTTGGGGAAAAGGGAACACTTGAACTTTTTTATAAGCCGTTTTTAAAGCAAGAAATAGGCAATTTTTTTCTTCAACTAATTCCAGTTTAGTATAATATTTTCCTTGGTTTTTGTACAGGGCTTTTTATAAAAATTTGGTAAATAGAATAAGAGAAAATTAAACACAGAAATAAACTCTGTATTTCTGCAGGAGAAATTAATTGCTAGAACATTTATTTCTATGTTAAATAATTACCATTTTTTCTAGATGTTTTATCTGTATTTTAATTTATTTGCTGTGCTAAAAACTACTGTGCCCCTAAGGTTTTTTTTGTAAATTCATAAAATAGACAATTGTTTTTGTTAAAGGCAAAAAAGGTTTATTGAATTAATTAATAAAGCTTAAAATAAAAATACATACAAGTAAAACACGGCTGTGGTTATATTTTCCTTAATATTTCGTAGCCTTAAAAGTAGATTTCCTCATAATAGTAAATATATTTTAAACCCTTATATATTTCAATACAAAAATATTTTCCCCCAAAAACCTTGACCTTAAAATCACCGAAAACTCTCTTTTTGAAAAACATTTTCTTTTGCTTTTCGTTAAGTATATGTATTTTACAAGTAAGGAAATATTTTTCCTAGTTCCCCCAAACATGGGCCCAAGGCGAAATACAAATAAAATAGCCTAAACGTTTTCCTCACTTTTGTTCGGTCGGCCGAAAATTCGCATGCCCGGCTGCCTAAGCTCCGGCATACAAAACTATTCGCAACAATGGATCGAACTTTTGCGAAATAAGTCAACAGCTTACATAGCCGCGAATGCCAAGAAGCCGAAACGAAATGTGTGTGGGTGTGTAATGTGTGTGTGTGTGGGGTTTCCCTTTTTTTGGGGCAAAAGGAATAATTTTCACTTTAAGCGGATTTGCCGCCCACGTTTCTCCCTCTACATTTCTTGATTTGCCATTTCGCTCCACTTCCGACGGCGACGTCTGTTATCCTTTTTTTCTCCTCTTGATTTCCCGGGAACCTGGTCCCCAGCTCCATGCTGGACCATTTGGCACCCAGAACTCGTTCGCATTGCTATTGTTTTGCCATTGTTTTATTTCATCGGCAAGACATTTCTCTTCCGCATTGTGTGAGAAGCTGATAGGGTTTCAGGAGCAGGAACGGGAGCGGTAGCAGCAGCTGGATCGGGGCAAGGGTGTTGCCAACTTATAGACTCATTCGCGCGCAGCAGCCTGTGCTTCCTTGTACTTTACTTTTCCGCCAGTGCTCGGAGTGAAATTAAAAACTTTTGCCTTTCTGCACGCTTTTCGTTTTGTGTTTGTTCAATTGCAGGACCTCTCTCTCTCTCTTAACCCCTGATAGCCGCCCGACGAAAACCCCCATCTTGACCGTCACTTCCGCCACTTAAGATCTGTTTTATTTTCCTTTTTCTTCTTGTTGATATTTTTATTTGTATTTTAGCGTTGTTTTATTTTTATTTTTTTGCGTTGAACTATTAGTGTTTAATTAGTTTTCAAGTGGAGTTTTTATGGAGTGAAAGCCGGAGCTTAGCCCGACACAGATTCGCTTTTTGCACTCGGCTCTGTCCCTGAATAATTAAAACCCATTTCGCATATCGGATGAGTGTGTACAAAGTAATCCGCTTTAACCAAACTGAGTGCGGCGGCGAATACTATTATATTATACCATTTTGAGGGGGGCGGGCTATAATGCAAAACTTTTCTTTTTTAATGCTCATAAGGAATTATGAGAGAAGACCCGGCTATTATGTGTGAAAATGCGCCTTTGTTTAGCATTTTTATTTACATAAACAATTTCGGTTTACGCAGAAGATTTCCGCAGCAATCTGGGTACATGGCAAAAAGGGATTTTCCAACCGCAGAAATGTAAACAGAAACGAGTTTTAAGCGCTCAAACTTTCCGGCGACCCGCAACAACAACAACACAAAAAAAAAAGGGAAAGAAAGAAAGAAATTTTCAACTTCATAAAGGTTTTGCGAGACGCCAAAGTAAGCAACAAATACAAAAAAAAATGGGAAAGGAAAGTGCGAGGCGAAAAGCGACGGGATAGCATATCAGATGTTTGCGTTGTTAATTAAAGAAAAACAAGCAAAAGTTTAATGGCGAATATTAGCGAGAGCTGTGTGGGGGGCAGGCAGCCCGCTGAAATGACCCCCCGGAAGGCCACCGAACCAAAAAAAAACCAAAATCCACCTGGCTTTGGTCCAAAGTTGCGGACATTGCGTAAATAGAAACAGCAGCAGCAACGGCAGCAGTAGAAGCCGGGGACGACGGAGAGCAGTGGAAAAGCGGAAAAACGGAAAAGGGGTGCAAAAGTACACACAAAAAACTTGGCTCCTTATTTCCCTCACGCACGCGAAGCCCAAAAAAAAAAAACGAGCGAAAAAAAACATGGGAAAACAGGAAAATGGCAGCTGGGGGGAGCAGCCGTAAAGTAGGAAAATGAAAACTGCTCACAAATGTTCATTCCTCTCGTAAACTTAAAGAATTTCGAGCATTTAGCGCTGGCAGCCAACAAAAGTTGGTTGTTTCTCTGTTTTTCTTTCCCTTCTTTTTGGGGCCAGAAAACGAGTAAACTTTTACGTTCGACCAGCAGGTGGAAGTCGGCTAAATTAGCCAACCCCAGCTCAGCGGCAATTAAGCAGCAATTTTCAGCTGTAAGCGGGGGAAAGAAAAAAGTAAGAAATACTACAGCAAATAAAAAGGGAGCAGCGGGTGGCGGCTAGAACTTCTGTCAGGATTTCATAAGTCCATCAGCAGATTCACACAATTGAAGTGCTGCCGGCGGAGTCAAGTTGAGGCGGCAATTGCCCAAAACCCAACGAAAAGCACACACGCAAGCACAATCAATGGGCCAGCAGCAGACAGGGCGTATACGCAATGTGCGGGATATGCTTGCGGCGGAATTTAAGAAAATCAATAGAGGCTCATGCCGGAAATGCTTTCGTTAATGTCTGTGTGCTTGTGTGTGTGTTTCTGCTATAAATACCTGTTCGTTAGTTCGATGTGTGTGTGTGTGTTTAGTGTCCCTTTTTGGGCCAAAATCCAAATCCGGTATCAGCCTCAGCTAAGCCATAATTTACAATCGCATTGACCTGGTTTTCTATGGCCTACGGATTTGGGAATGGGATTCATTAGCCACCGTGTAACTGCAACTTCAAGCGAGGGGCCGCAAGTACAAATGCTTGTTTGACACACACACACACAATCGGAGTGTGCGATATATCTTAATGCAAAAAGACATCTTTACCACGGATCAGATGCGGTGCACCGCTGTAATATACATCCTTCGCCTCCCCCCCCCACTCGAGGGCCCAAGGACACTTGTGTAAAGATACAGCTACAGATACAGGCACACACGAGTTGCGGTTTCTTGTTGCCTTAAACAAAAGCTAGGGGATGAGTGTGTGTATTCGACACCTTCGACGGAATGAAGAGAGACAGTGTCAAGGACGGGAGAGGCAACCGCAAAAGTGAGAGAGGAGCCAGGGACCGAGCCTGCCTTTTTCGAGGACATTTTCCGGCTAGCTCCAGCTCAGCATTCCCATCACATCACGTTTCAAAAGCCGCTCACATTTCGGCTCAAGTTAATGACGACAAATTAATTAAACCAGAAATGTCTGCGCCACTAAATTTGATTATAAAAGTTTACGTTTTCCATTCCAATTTCCCAGTCTCTGTCTATGTGTGTTTGGTGTTTGCCATAAATTCGTTAACATAATGATGCCACACTTGTACGCATTAACCCCAAAAAAACAAAAAAAAAAAAAAACAGAGGAGGCATTAAAACTTTGGTCTTTCAACTTTTCTTGGGGTCTCCCCGGCGACACACAATGGCAACTTGTTTATAGTTTTGGCTTAACAACTTACGGCAAGGCAAGCCTATTAAAATTAATTTCATTTTATGTTAATGCCGCAGTTTATTCAATTTATTTAAAACACATGTCGCTTGATTTAATTAACTTTACATGACCGTTGCGGCTTTTGTTGCCAGCCAGGAAGCAAGCACACGCATGTTGCCACTGCCACCGATGTTGCTCCCGTGGCAGTTGCTGCTGCTGCTGCTGCTGCTGCTGCTGCAACTACTGCAACTGACACATGATGGCGAAAAACCCGATGGCCATAACACCAGAGACCTGACAATATTACGCCGCCCTTGTTGTCAGGCGTATGTTTTTAATTAAACACTTTAAACAATGAAATAAGCGAAGGTCCAGGCTTAAACAGCATATAATTATAAATATTATGGCTTTAAGGGATTCAGCTGGAAAAGGAAATAAATCTGTGCATTGTCACAACTAAATTAAATATATAATCAGAAGCCACATAAACAAGCATCCGATTTAAACAGCTAAAGCTCTCTATGATCTACATTTCCTCAATATTCATTGCCTTCACAAAACCCACTCGAGACCTGGGACATCATACAAATAAATAATCATTAAAACAAGTAATAAACTGCAAACTTTGATCTCCAGGAATAGCACTTAACGTTCCAACACCCCACCCAGCCTATACACAGACACCTCTCTCCCCCTTTCCCTGGCTGTGCACTTATTTACACTCGATTTCAATTATCTGCTCGCAGTTAGACACACCAACCGCAAGGATAACAACAGACCAGGAACAATATGAACAAGCCAAATATGTTCATTCATTAGGCTGAAAGGGGGGATGGTGAGTGTGTGTGCCAGTCAGAAATAATTCATAGTGAAATATATTAAAGTTATTGCCTGACCCTAACCCCCACACATGTGACTGGGCGGCGGTGGTGGTTCGTCTTCTTGCGCTTTCCGGGGATTTTTATATGGAATATATGGAACAGCGTGAAATTAGGGGGAGAGCCCCCGTTCTATTCCGGATTTTTAGAGTGGACACCGAACTATTTTGACCGAAAGCATAAGGCAGTAGCAGCAGCAGCAGGGGAAAAGGGGGCGGCATTCCGAATTTGGTTTCGCTTTGCCTTTTGGGGTTGCCAAGTGTTGTCAGGGGTTGCTAGCCAGCAGCAGCAGCAGCATATTGCAAAAGTTAAATTGGTTTATTGTCCATTTTTATGACATACAAAAAACTTTGTGCCATGACAAAATAATTGCATTAAGTGCAGCCATCCCATCGTTCTCGACTCGTGATGCATAGGAATGGACTGATTTAAACCGTCATATCGGAGCTCTTTTTCGCATGATCTACATATAGATATATATACTATATATGCCAGAGAGGGTGCAAAATTAACACATCATTTAATCGATGCACAATGGAAGGCGATAACAAAGCAATCAGACGGACAGAGTTCGAGTCGAGGGGGAGAAAAACTCAGCCCATTTCTAATTAATGCCCAGATAGAGCGCCTGGCTTGTGTTTGAAAATTGTGCAGACAATGGAAAAGCCTACACAGAAGCGACAGCAAAAAAGGGGAGAAAAAAAAAACAGAAGAAAAGAATCGATTGACCCGTTTCCTCCGTCCGACAGCTCAAGGCACGCAGTCGGAGTTGGAATCGGAATCGAAATCGGAATCGGAGTCGGATACGCCGCTCTCAATAACAGTATTTAAGCGGGATTCTTTTCTCCATCCGTCCGTCCGTGTGTGCAGTCATTTATAATAAATAATAAACCTGAAACAAAGGACTCAACCACTCACACACGCACACACACACACACACGCACGCACATACACAGGAACGTAAAGACAAAGGAAAGTTATGGCCAAACAACTTCTTCATATGGATATTCAATATTTATTACGCATACGCCGTGTGTTCGACGCTGTGCCCTCCTGCAGTCACGCCAACCGAAATCAATGCGAGAAAATATTCACTTCATTTGTACTCCGAAATATGTACATTTACATACAATATATATATATATAATATGTATATATATATTTATAAGATATATATTACTTCCCTACAGGAAGTGAAAGAGGGGCAGAGACCAAGTATTTATGATAAACAAATACCTTTCACTTTTCCTTTGAATCGACTTGAAATGTTAATGGTAACCGCAATGACACCGACTGATATACTGACTTGTTTGGTATGAGAATACCTATTTTGTATATACAGTGCCTTGCATAAGTGTCTTGCACTTACAGTATTTTTCAAAAGGTTCCCTTTTAATGAAGAAATAATTTTAATATAAAAAGTTACTCAAGCTAATCTCCATTTAAATATTAAAAGAATTTGAAACAAGAGTAAGAGTAATGAAAGTGTGCCATAAAAAATAAACTACTTCATACTTAAAGGGCTCACTTTTAAATGATTTCTTCTTATATGAATTTTTAATAATTTTTCTTGCCGAAAGAAAAGCTAAAGGCTCAATAATCCCAAGTGAGAACCCATCGACCGCTGACATTCAAGCCGCCTTAATGTACCGTCACGCACCGTTCGTTTGCTTATAGGGACCGACACGAATAATCATATAAAGTCATTTCCATGAAAAATGAACTTTCCCTTTGCGGTGAGGTGTGTGTGTGTGTGCTGTGTGCTGTGTGTGCTGTATGTGAGAAAAGGGAACTTTGGCGCCTTGTTTGCCTTGGCTGGGCAAATGTGGCTTAATAGCAAAATATAAATCTCAACTCAAACCGTTGGAAATTTTTGCATTCACATTGCGAGTGTTTCAATTGTTACGCAAAAATTATGCGTAAAGCATAAAACCGCACACGGAGCGCAGATGGCAGGGCAACAGGAGCAGGGCAAGAAGGGAGGGGAAAGGGGAGTCACATTAAATTGCAATAGCGCACAAAAGTGTGCAATAAAATTTGGCTAATGCGTACAACAAGCAGACTGTCTGTGGCCTGTGTGAGTGTGTTTTTCTGGGCGTTTGCGTATGCCTGTGTGTGAGTGTAAATATTAGTCATGCCAGCATACACACACACACGCACACACGCACACCCCGCCACATGTACATTGCCATTTCGAATTGCACATAAAACCGCCAATTTAAAAATGAAAACTGCCGGCCAGGCTGTCATGAGATGAGAGGTAGCTAGCGCCGCGGGGGTGGTTGGTTTTCCCGCGGGGGGGAGCGCGCTCGCGTACAACTTCAGTCTGCCGCATAATTCACTTTTTTTCCGCCTCCCCCCTCCTCCTCTGTTGTTATTGCTGCTTTTGTAACCGCTCAATTGCTGCCGGCTGGCATGGTCTATACCGTCTACCTTTTTGGCGCAAAGCCCGAGCAAAAGTGAAATTTAGCGGCTACAATTACCGTGCAATTTTTGGGCCAAATTTCCTCCGGGGGAGCGTCGGTGTTCGGCTGGGTTTTTGTGCCATGCAATTTGCCACACTTTCGAATTAGAAGGCTAGTAGCCAGGCGAGAGTGAAGAGTGAGGAGTGAGGAGGAGTGCTGTGTGTGTGCGCAGCGAACGGTGGCTTGAATTTAAAATTCTCCACCATAAATAAGTGCTGAGGTGTTGCCCGCCTTTCCAACCCACAGGGTGGGGAGTGTGGGTGGATATTCCACCGGCTGGCGGCGTCTTTGCCGTCTCTGTCTCTGCCCGCCAGCTGTCTACGGTCAACTGCAACCTTGCCACTCTCATCTAGCCAGTAAAGCACCCATACCATGTCCAGCCCCTGCCTCCATCTAACTCTCTAATTTATGCACCCTTCGAAAGGCACAACCTGCTGCTGCTGCTGCTGCTGCTGCTGCGCTGCATGTGCTCTCCCCTCGGAGTTGGAGTTGCTGCCTTTATGCGATTTTTTAGTGCTACACGAGTTTTATAGAAGAAGCTTTTATTTTTTCTGGTTTACCCAATTGAGGTGAAACGGAAATGAGCTGCCGGAAATGGCAAACACACATACCGGCCGTAGAAAGGAGATACATACAGACATACGGACATGCGGCATAGTTGCGGATTAAGGCGGCAAGGTGCGGTGTCCTGTAATTTGAAACAATTTAGGCCACGCGTCGTCGTCAAAGCAATGCCTCTGAGTTTTCCAACATCCATCCTCCCTTTTATTCTGGGAATTACAGGGGGATGAGAGCTCAGAGAAACGGTGTGCGTTGAGTTAAAGCGAATCCTTAAAGCTGGGTCCACGGAGAGAAAGCAGGAAGGGCATATGTTCGAGTTGATATCTTAATCTTAAGTCCAGCTAACTTTAAGAAACACACTTATCTTAAAGAGCAATTTAGTTTAAGGGATATATCAATGTTTGTTTCATTAGAAACTTCAGTTAAAGATTTCCTCATTCCATAGCTCGATCGGTACTTTAATATATCGTTATGTGAACTATTTAGGCAATAGATATGTTCCCTTTTCCTACATTTCCTAATTTATCATTTAATTATTTTACCATGTGCGTCATTGGTGTCATAAAAATCGAATTTTATTGGTATTTGTTTTGCGCAGTGCAGAAATGTGTGTCGCACGCACTTTGGCGGCGTCTGGTCGAGGTGCAAAGTTATGCGCATACGAAACGCAAAAAGGCTCAAAGGATACACTCCTCTTGCTCCTTGACAGAGACCACGACATGTGCGTGCTACAAGGCGTTAGCATACTTTTTCTGCCAGGTGTAGAGTCTTGGTCCAAAGAAACAAAAAACAAAAAAAAAACGTCTATAGTTTGGGGCCAAGTTAAAGTTGCCTTTTGTCACGAAATAGATACTCCTTTGTCGTCCTGCCCTCGAGGGCGTGCCGGCCAGAAAGAAAATGCCTCAAAGCAGAAGCAAACGTGTTGAAAATTAAGAAAATAGCAGGCAACCAGGCGAAAAAAGGAACACCCCACCCCCAAACCGAAAGCCAGTGCCAATCAACGTCGAGGCCAGTTGCTGTTGCTTCCATTTCCATTTCCATTTTTCCGGAGAATTCTGCTGACACAGAGAAGGGGAGAGCACAATTTTTTTGGGAGAAATTGGTAGCTGGAAGCCCTGGCTGGCACTGTTGACACAAAAGGTGTATTCTCGAAATAAGCATATTATTATGTCCTTTGTGTTATGAAAGCGACAAAAACCCCAAGCATAAACAGAGACACTGGGCCGAATGGCCCAAATCTAATGAGTAAATGAAGAGGAAAGCGGTGAGGGGGGAGGTCGCTGAGCTGGGCAGGGCAAACAAGTCAAATGATTTATGTGTAGCTACGGCAAAGGACACGACACCCAGAGAGCCGAAGAAAGGACATAAAAACTTAAATAATACCAGGGATATATATACTATATATATAAATATATATAGGGACAGGCAGGCAGTCAGCTCACCCACCTTGCGTGCCGCATGGCTTCTTGTTTGTCTTTTATGATGATTATTTTTCAACATTTTTACGATTTATATGATGGCAGTGGCAGTAGTTCCCCGAGACCCCATAAGGTGGAGAGGTGAGGCGAATGCAATTATAGTGCACGCACGGACACCGAACACAATAAAACGATCGTAAAGGGGAATCAAGCTCCTATATATATTAAGCCAACGGACCAACTGTGTCAGTTGCCAGTTGCCAGTTGCCAGTTGCAGACGACAGACCATGTCTGTCTAATTAGACGAGAGTTCCTGAGGAGAGCCATCGCCTATCCCCCTGCCCCCCCCCCTATTTCATGGCTCTGTTATGTGGGTAATTAAACTTACAACTTAGTGCCATTGTATGTATATTCTTCACTTTGTATTTGAGTTGCCAGCAGCCCTGGCAAGCAGGAGCTCACTCCTTTCGACATTTTCCCAGCTACCCAGGCTATCCAAGTATCATTATGCCCGACCCACACACACACACTGAAGTTTCGGGTAAGGCGTCCTGGATTTATGGCCGTTACCCACTGTAGTAACAGTGCTCCTCAGTAACAGTGCGCCACCTCACCTGCCGCCCTGCTCCGCCACCTGCTCCTGGAACATTATTCTTGCCGCATAATTGCAGCATTAACAGGGTTAATGGCGCCGCCACTGTCTTGGCATGTTTTTACCAAAATGTTGCTTATTATGATGAGCAAATGTGTTATAAACAATAACATGAAGTGGGCCAAGAGCTACGGCAGCAGGTAGCAAAAAGGGGGGGAAAGAGTGGCGGGCAGAGTGCCAGCTGCAGGTGCAAACGGTAGTCGGGATTTTGTTGGCCAAAGTTTCAACTGCAATTGCATTCTTTCAACTAATTAGGAAAACTTTTACGTGCACTTTGGCGGGGCATATATATAGATTCCAAAAAGTGGCAGAACGTAAACTTATTAAGGAGTTAAATGTGAGAAAGGATATAAAAAGACTTCATAGGATTGTTTTGATTTGAAAAAGCTGCACTTACATGGCTTAAAAATCGTGTGTGTTCAGAAAATATGTAAAGATTTCTCGTAATATCTATTCCTATAAGGATATCATTAGGTTCCTAATGAGTTCCCATTTATTTATTAAATTAATGTATTTCCCACAATTTGACAGGTGTTTTTTGTTTAGTTTTAAGTTAAGGGGCAAGTTGTTCAAACAATTTTATAAAGAATGCACCTTACCTTCAACTGAACCCTTTTTTACACTTAGCTCTCTTATTATTCCACATCTCCATCGACATACAACCCCCCAAAAAAAAGAAGTACTTCAGTTTCGTGTGTTCTTTTGTTTAGTTTTGCCTTTTTCGCCACATAATTAACATGCAGACAGGCACACACCCTCCCAACATCACATTACCCATCATGGTTCGCCCTTCTTGCCACGCCAGGGGTTAAGGCAACAACAATGTTGCAGTTATTAAGCCAAGATGGGAAATAGTTCAGCGAGAGGGCTACCAACCACCCCACCAACCCCCATCGATAGGACGTCTCAATACGGACGCATAATGGCCAATAAAATGCATGCAATTTCCTACGTTTCGGGCAAACTTTTGACGCTGCATTAACATTTAAATGAGTTTATCTGTGAGAGGGGGTTGGAGGTGAGCGGCGAATGTAGTACAAATATTTATGGAGAGTCCCGCAAGGGCAGTAAAAAGCCATCTGGGGAGAGACAACCCCAATGATTCAGACTGATTTATGTGTTTTTGAACTTTTTCCTCTGCGTAATTTAATTAATGGCCAAGGGCAAGGGGTAGTTGGTGCGACGGCCTTACTGCCACGCTGCCTCAAGGGTGTGAGCCCGTGAGCAGCAGTCACTTCATATCGCTGAGGCATATATACCTGGCCTAAGATTAATTAGCACTTGCAACGCACCCAAGGCGCTAGGGGGAACTCCCCGACTTGTTTAGCAGCTGAAAACAAATTGCGGCCAATTGCGCAGTGAGTGGGTGAGTAAGTGACTGATGGGTGGGGCCGCAGGGCGGTTCGCTGAGCATTGGGGAAATCAAGGTAAAGTGCCGACGCTCTGGTTGCTTTCTGTTCTGTTTTTTTTTCCTCTTTTTTTTTATTTATTTGCAACTCACCCTACCACACACACACGCAGCTCGGTATGCAAACGGAGCTTTTCCTTTTGCTTTCCCTGCCAATGTCACGTGGCCGCAGGGATTCGTTGGCGGGGCAGCGGGGAAAGTGTTCTGGGGCCACAGATATTCCGGCAGCCCCCTGTGTCGCCTGGAAGTCGCCTTAGCTCTCGGTGACACACAGCCCGGGGGATAAGCTGGAACACAAAAATTTACTGCTCTCTTAAAAATTCAAATCACCTAAAAAATATGCAAGAGATTTTAGCCCCCATACTCCTCGGTGCATCAGTGGCTTATCCACTGCACCCACAGATACATGTAAATGTAGTTCAACACTGGCAGAATTCTTTTTTTAAAACTGTGTAATTGTGTTGTCAAGAGCACTGGCAAGAAGAGATCTATACAGGATACATAAGAATTCATGCCAAGAATTCTACCTAAAAAAGTTTGTCCTATTTACAGAAAGACTAGTTGGGAATTATAACATGGAAGGAAAGTAAGTGGCCAATTTAATTAAACAAGCGTTGGTCACACTAAGCGATCAGTGGTTCTCTCAGAAGAGTACATCTTACTCT
The DNA here is from genome assembly GCA_018904695.1 of Drosophila parvula. Taxonomy (NCBI): domain Eukaryota; kingdom Metazoa; phylum Arthropoda; class Insecta; order Diptera; family Drosophilidae; genus Drosophila; species Drosophila parvula. The sequence continues at coordinate 19,648 of JAEIIG010032491.1, read as the reverse complement.
CCAAAAGAGAGCAACTTAGCGGTAGAAAGAGCTATTATCTGCAAGAGACTACTTAATATACCTTTAAGTCACATCTTAGGAAAATATTTCAAGAAAATCTTTGACCTAAATTTAATAAGCTACCTGAACTTGCTTTCTTTGTTTGCAAAAAAAAAGAAGCTTTCCCCTCTCAGTGTATCAAGATGTGTGTGAGTATGTGTGTGTAGTAATAGAAACCCTGGAAATGCAGGTTTTGCCATCGCTTGGCTCTCACGTTTAGTTTTCATAAATTTTCGCCATAAATATTTATGCTGGGGTGCTTCGAAATATGTAAAATTGGTAATTGGAAAATTTTTATCATACTGCTGCTGGTGCACACACACACTGGGAACCACAAACGCCCGGGAGTAGCTGGAAAATTTGTTTTAATTTCAGGTGGTGACCCCCGCACGACGCGGTTAGATATCGAATTCCAATTATGCGCTGTAATTAAAAACGCTTCAAAGCGCAGAGATCGCTTGATGATGAATTCCTGGGAAATGTTAACCTTCCATCCACCTCCTTTTCCGGGGGCTTTTCCCCGTGTTCGCCTATATATATTCCCCGCAAGCTTTTACCACAAGTACATGTGTCGTTACATTGAAATGGAAATGTAAAACTCGGAAATGCATTCCAATTGAGAGAGCCGGGTATGGAAAAGCGGGGCAGGAAAATTCGGGGCAGCAGTAAGTCGAGACGCGTATTTTTCAGCATATTAAACAAGCCAAGAGGTTCAAGTGCTCCTGTTTGGCTCTCGGCTCCTATACCAGTTCCTTCAGTTCGCTGGCTGGCTGTCTGGCTGTCAGACCACGTCGACTTCATCGTCTGCTTGACGTCTCATTTTTTCTCAGTTTTCGCCAGTCTTCTTCGTGTTCTTTGGGCTTCTTTCGTTCGAGTACATATCCTTTTGGTCCTGCACGTTTTTTCGGCTTTTCCTGCTGCTGCTGCTGCTGCTGACGCATGACGTAGGTGTCTAGACTTGCTAATGTTTCCTCTCGCTGTAGCAGCATGCTGCATGCAGCTCCAGCTTCCAGCTTCCAGCTTCAGCATCAGCTTCCGATGAAGTCGTAAAACCCATCCGCTGAATTATGCTGCCTCAATTTTTGACCAGTCTCCGGCTCAAGCAGGATCTCCCTGGGATTGCGCTTTAAAAATGGCTTCGTGTTTGGCTCTGTTGAGTGCTTTAAGTTAGATGCTTTCTTCACTGACATACTTCCCTTGTAAACCAACTTGTAATATATTCCCACGCCATTTCGTGTCAAGAGTGTGTGAGTGTTTTCAGAGGAAAGCATCGTATGTGTGTCGCCGAGCGACCACATTTACAGTGAGCAGAGAATTGCACGTTTGTGTTTCTAGATTACAGCATTGTCTAGCTTTTCCGACCTCCTCTGGGTGTGTGTGTGGCAGTCCCGCCTGCAGGCAGGGGACTCAAGTGGCGGCGGTGCCCCAGCCATGTCTATGGCTTTATTTTTACTATACATTTCTGTGTCGTCGCCGAGCGCGCTTTCTCCAGAGTCCGCCGTACACCGTACTTTTACCCAATTTCTTTCTCGCCTTTTTTACGGCACTGCCAGGCCATCATAAACTGGCATAAAGAAGACCTGAGCAGAGCACAGGCAGAGGCAGAGCCGAGGGCTGTGTGAGACAGGTGGAATGAAACCAAAAGCGCAGCGCAGTAAAATGAAGTCTAAACTAAATCCCACATAAGGTACGAACGTGCTCAACACAAATGCCAGGTGCTTACATGCACAGACTCACACCGTTGGTCCTACGGCCTGTTTGCCGGTTTACCTTATTGGATTTTTACTGTGCACGCGGAAAAATAAACCAATATAATATCAAATTCATATGGCCAGAGTTGCATTTTATATGTGACTTTTGCCTGGTTCTCGATATATTTCAAGACAGTTATGCACTGAAATATACATTTTGTTTATTATAATGATAGATATTCTGGGGATTGCTAGTTTAAATAATAAGTTCAACGTTAAATTGACAACAAAATAAATAGTTGCATACTTTATTATATACTTATTTTTATATTGCTGGGCGGTTTTAAGTTCTCCGCTTAAAATATTATTTAAAAAGAATTTAATTTAAATGAGAAGATAAATATCCTGCAAATACCTACTCCCTTAACACCCTGTCTTATTGCAGTCACTTTCTGCCTAGAAAATCTCATGTGAAAAAAGTATTTGCTATTATTTTCTTTCAATGTAACTCTTATTTGTACATGGCCCATGAGCAGCGCCCTTCGCTGAGCAAACTTGCCCCAAAGCCAGAGCCAAATTTAAGCTTGGCCAACATCCGCCGCAGTTCACTTTGCATACATATGTCTCGTCTGCAGCAGCGTCCACAACTCCTCATCCATCGCCCGACCATCCTTTTTGTCCTTTTGCCAGGCGCATTCGACTGGAAGCTGTTAAATATCGAACACATATTTATATGTAACGGGTATATGCAGGTGGCCCAGGACATTGGCAAATGGCTTCGAGATTTGTGCGACAGTTGCTGCTGCAGGGAGCGAGATAAGCTTGATGCATGGCCCTGAAACCCGGGCTTTACATTCCGCAATCCGCAAAACTAGCTAAGGCACACAGAGGAAAATACAACGAATCTAGAAATTTAAGGACTACAAGTTAGAAAATTCCTTAGCAATTTTTTAAGGCTTTTAAAAATAACTCTAAAATTAATAAACAAATTTTTCTCGCAACTCCCCTAAAATCTTTTCTTCTTCTTGCCTGCCATAAAGTTAGGCAACTTGAGGAATGTTTCTCATTTCATTTGTCTTAATAAAAACTGACATAGCAGGTTCTATTTCCTTTGGCTGTGTTGAAAAGCCAATCATTGTTAAATTAACGCCATAAAAAATTACGCACTCTCTGCCACTCGGCTTCAATCTACGGCAAAGTGAAGTGGTGGCATGGAGTGGCGTGGCATGGACTGAAGTCGGAGTCAAGCAACCGCAACGCAACTGAGACAGAATCAAATAAAAATTAAGTGCTGACTCAGTTCGTCTGGAAAAAAATAAAGGAAGAAGAAAAACCCGAGCGGAAGGAGGGAAAAACAGTGTGCGGCATGCAAAGTGGAGATAAGGAAAAATGCTTCACAATAACAACAACAGCAACAGTGGGTAGCTGGGGCGTGGCAAGGCATTTACATGGCCGCAAAGCACAACAATGGCAGCAGAGAGACGCAGGAAAACAAAACTGTTGACTATGGGGAAAAAAAGGCACCAGCCAGTCAGTCTCACATGTATACGCTTTCCCAGGGCGGAGAGTGTGAAACAAAAGTCGGACCAAAAACTGTGACCATATGCGAAGGCGACGACGAAGCCAGGTGTTTGGTGCAGAGATAGGGCATGGGGGGGAAAATACATACACACAGAGAGCAAGATCCTTGGCCTGGCTAAGACAAATGATGCAAAATACATTTGGATCCTGGGCCACGAAAAAAAAAACAAAAAGAGGAGGCAAATTTTTCATTTACCTGCTGCCAGCCTCAGACTTTTCCTCCGCCTCCTGCTGCCTGCTGCTGCCTGCCTGCGCCTCATTTTCCCCGGCTCTTCCCGCCATCCGCAGCTGCCGTTGCCATTGGAAGTTAAGTATACGTAACGTAAACGCAAATTTAATGCTTGAAAAATTCGCTTAAATGGATTTAAGTGCCGCTTTCTTTTTGGCTTGCTTTCTGCCTTATTTTTTCGTTTGCCCTGCTTGCTAGCCTGCCAGCCAGCCTGGCCTCCTGTTTTATCTTGGCCAGCAGATAAATGAAAATCTTCAAAAAGATGAAGTAGCGGTCGGCGAACAGCAACACAGAGGCCAAGCCGAGAGTAGACTTTTGTGTTTATTGGGGCTACTTATCGACTGAGCACAGTCAAGTGAGCTTTTGGCCTCCCCCTCAACTTTGACCCATTTGAGGCTTAGGCTTTGGCCACATTGATAACACTGCGGCTTATAAGAGGAGAATAAAACAATGCAAATATCTGCCAAGTAAACGAAATCAACAATTAACGTTGAGGAAAACCGAGAGGAAATTTAAATTCAATTAGAAAGCGTTAGGCTCTAAGTTCTTCTATTATTCTTCTATTATTTTGAGGCGCCTTAAGCTTAGTTCTAGTTTACAGTTCGTACATCCCACCGAATACCTTTTGAGCTCTAATTATTTGCAAACAAAATAATTCAATGTCTTCGCCGAAGAGTCATCTGTCTTTTTTTGCAAACTTTTATGGGGCGGGTAAACACCGTGCATATAAACGTAAAATAAAAGAACAACTCAAGTTCTCCCCACTTCCCCCGGCGAATACTGACTTTGTTTAGCTCCCTTTTATCTGGTTTATCTGGCCTATAATTTATATGCTGACGCATCATATAATCTTTATCCCAGAACAGACAAAACAGAAGGAAAAAAAAAAGAAACCCTTAACCTTTGCCGCTGGCATTTAAATTTAGAGCCCTATCGTGGGGCGTAAATCGATGCGGAAACTGCCCCCCACCTTATGCCAAGAGGGAAAAATTTACGATTTACTGCCACAGCTTGCCACGTTCAACAAGCCGCATACATTTTTATGGCCAATTAAATTCCATAAGCCAGGCTAACCGTAACGAAAGCGACCGGCCGCGTCGCCTCCAGAATCTTTAGCTGCCGGCACTTTAAGATCTTTCCCTATTTCAGGGAAATCGATGCGATTCGCGAGAACCGATTGTGGTCACCAACGAACTTTTCTCTCTGGATGTGTGTGTGTGTGTGTTAAGTGTGAAGTAATGAATATTAAAATGAAATTTCCAGGGGACAAGGACAAGCGCAGCGGCAGAAGCCACGCAGCCATCGACAGAGAGCAAATATTTTGACAGCTGTCAGTCGAGGAAAATGATTTCGCATTTCTGTTGCTTCCATTTTTGCCGGGCTTCCTTGGCGGCAAGTTTCCCGGAGAAAAAGCCCGCTCTGCTCTCGTAGGGGAAATCGACGAGCTCGAGGAGCTGGAGGAGCTGGTGGAGCTGTAAGAGCTGGGGCACATGCCAATGCCAAACTGATAGACAGGCAGACAACGTGCGACTGCCGCCTGACTGCTCTTTTAACACCAATTGCTTTTTAATGTATGCACGTCCTCGTCCTCTTTCCCGTCGCTTCAAAAAAAAAAAAAAAATTGTAAAAAACCGGAGAGGAAAGAAGGCAAAGAAATTGATTGACATTTTTGGTGAGCAGACATTTCGTCCTATTTTATATGCAAATCAGCAAGATACACACACAGAGAGAGGCACACACAAACAGAGCACACAATGTCCTCCTGGCACACGAGCTTGTCAACTGGCTTTGCGTTGACAGGACAATAATAACGTTAAAATGTCGGGCATTTATCGTGCCTTCGTTGCTCGTGTGGCATCGTTTTTTTTTTATATATGTATATTTGTCTGTGTTTGTGGTTGCTGTATTCACAACTAATTACACAAGGTCCTTTGCTGTGAAAGCAGGTCAAGAGTCCCGACCAAGTTTATGCTTATTTCTTCTCCTGCGGCGTAGGTGCTGGCTTCTGCTCTGGATATGCATAAGTACTGATCAGTGAGCTATGATAGTCCACAAGGTACAATCGATCCCTTACAAACTTGGCCATATCCTTGGGTGTGGGGTGAATATTCGAGAGACCTAAACAAATCGGGGAAGGGTTAAGGATTAAGGGATCTACCAAAAAAAAACCGTTCAATTATAAATAACTTCTAACCATTATCAAAGATAAATTGTGCCACCGCCACACCCACTTCGAAGGATACCTCGTGGGCATCCTTGATGGGTGGATAGAGAGCACCAGCTTCCAGTCGCTCATTGGTTGTGCTATTGGCAAGTGTGCGCGCCACCACAGGATATAGGGAATCGGGCAGGTGCTGGGCACAGGATGAAATTGCGCCCAAAGCGATGCCCGGAAACGTTAGGCAGTTGTTGGCCTGGGAAGGTGTGTACCGCTTCCCGTTTATCACAACGGGCGGATACGGTGATCCAGAGCAAAAGAGAACGCGACCCTGAAACAAATTGCAAAGATCAAAAGAAAGCTAAGACGCGGCATCCCCAATTCAAACCTCTGTGTAGGAATAGGCCTGCTCGGCGGTGCACTCCGAATTGGCAGTGGGATTCGAAAGGGCAAATATCGCCGGAAGCTTATGGTTCTTGGCCATCATCTTTAGAATTTTCTCGCTAAAGAGTCCACCCTGGGCCGTCGCTCCCACAAGTATCGATGGCTTCAGTCTCTCCACCGAGCTTCCTAGATCTTTCGAGGGCTCCACCGGCTTTAAAAAACGTTTGAGCTCTTCGGGTACATCGGTTCTGTCGCAGGTGAGCAGCCCCAGGTGATCCTGTAGGTAGATATTCTTGACAGCCTCATCGGGCGGAATACCACGGTGCTCCAGCTCGATCGCTAGCATTCTGACAATACCCATTGCGGCGCTGCCGGCGCCTGCAAATAAAAATACGGTCTCCTCCAGTTTTCGGCCAGTGATCCGTTCCACGTTGAGAAATCCCGCCACACCAGTGGCTCCCGTTCCCTGAATGTCATCGTTGAAGGCGCAATGAGTATACTGATACTTCTCCAGAAACTTCACGGCATCGGGCGTGGCAAAGTCTTCGAAGTGAAAGAAGGTATCATAGCCATAGCATTCCACCGCCGCATCGACGAACTCCTGGACCAGCTCTTCGTACTCGGGACCTCGTACCCTTGGAATGCGAGCGCCCACATAGAGTGGATCCTGGAGCAGGGCCTGGTTATCAGTGCCCACATCCAGACAAACGGGCAACAGACGGCCGGGCGGCACTCCGCCCAACGCCGTGTAAAGGACCATTTTGCCAAGACTTATGCCCATGGCATTGGCTCCCATGTCCCCGAGGCCCAGAACTCTGCCGCCATCGGTGACACAAATGGCGCTAATATCATGGTCTATCCAGTTGTGCATCAGCTCCAAGATATGTCCCTTGTCATATATGGTAATAAACATACCGTTGCCGAACTGAAAATTTAATCCATAGGTGCTAACCACATCGCCCACCGTCGGCGTATATATAATGGGCAGCACCTGCTCAATGTTCTCCCGGACAAAGCGATAGTACAGTAGGCGGTGGCGCATGAGCAGTGAATTGAGGTAAGTGAATCGATTAATGGGAGTGGGACGTCCATCAAAGTTCTCCTTGACGACGACCAACTGCTCCTCGATGGTACGCACCGTGCAGGGGAATAGGCCAAGTATTCCCAGCCGCTGCCGCTCTAAAATGGTGAAGGCAAGGCCCTAAAATAGGGATATTTTTAACAGCTTTATCTTTAAGAAATTAACTCGAATTATATAATTAGAAGATAGATATATATCTGACATTAAATTTCGAGTTTGGTGGAAAGTACGGCACCTTATTTAGTCTGCCATCCGTAACTACACGCCAGTCGGGCCGCACTTTATGAGCCATCTCATCGTTATAGGAGATGCTCCGGCGTAAAATGATCAACGGCCTGTAGGTAAGACCCCGAAAGGTCTTCAGCAATGGACACATACGCTTCATGTTCATTGGGTCTGCATTTACAATTTCTTAATTTTGATACTAATTTCTTGTTTGTGATTCTATGTTAGGTGTGTACGAGGTCAGAAAGGAAAAAAAAGAAGACAAACAGCCATTTCACATTCTCAGTCTGGAGTCGCCTACTGTTTCTGCTCTGGAGGTTTCTTCCCAGGAAGATTCTTTTCTGGAGGTGTCTTTCCTGAAAGATTCTGCTCTGGTGGTTTTTCGCATGAAAGATTCTTTTTTGGAGGTGTCTTTCCTGAAAGATTTTGCTCTGGTGGTTTTTCACATGGAGGATTCTTCTCTGGAGGTTTTTTGCATTTAGGATTCTGCTCTGGAGGTTTTTTGCATTTAGGATTCTGTTCTGGAAGTTTATTCTCTGGTTGTTTCTTCTTTGGCTGCTTCTTCTCTGGAAGTTTCTTCCCTGGAGGTTTCTTCTCGGGCAGCTTCTCCTTCTTGCTTTTGTCAGGACTGGGATTTGGCTTTAACTTTGGATATGACCATGTCTCGGCCAGAGAGCACCCAAATTCCAGTCGATAAGTGTTCTTTTCCATAAATTCGCAAAAGTTCTCAGGCTCTGGATTTCTCTGGGCAAGACCTGTGGCATTAAATCTGCATTAAAAAAACTGTCCAGTTGAATAACGTTTCGCAGCTGGTTTTTACCAATTTCGAACATAAACTTTGCCACTTCTAGGCCAATTTTGAAGGCCACTTCCTTGGCCTGGTCCACCAGAGGATAGATACGACCACTCTCCAGATCCTCGTCAGTGGGAAACTTGGATAGCTCGTGGGCGACAAACAGAAAGATCTCGTCGGGAATTATCTCGGGCATAGCTGTCAAGGCTCCCAAAACCACACCGGGAAAGGCAAAGCAGTTGTTCGCCTGGCCGGGAGTCAGACGTTTGCCGTTGAACTCCACTGGTGGAAAGGGTGAGCCCGCCGAGAAGATGGCACGACCCTAAGACAAAGAATTAATAATTAGGAATTATACAATAATGACAAATATTTTAAGTACATCCGAGAACTTGTAGGCCTGCTCGGCAGTGCACTCTGACTTATTGGTGGGATTGGAAAAGGCAAAGATGCCGGGTCGCTCGTGATTCGCCGCCATGCTACGGATTATTTTCTCGGTAAACAGACCCGACGCCGACGTGGCCCCCATTATAATTGAGGGCTGGACCAGGTCCACCAGTTCTTCCAGAGACTTCATTGGCCCCATATCCTTGGCGAATGCCATTATATTAGCCGGAAGGTTCTCCCTATACTTGGTTATCAAGCCATCTTGGTCGTAGATATAGATATTCTGTGCGGCCTGTTTTCTAGTGTAGCCTCGGACCACCAGCTCCTTCAGGAGCAGACTGGATATACCCATGGCGGCGCTGCCTGCTCCCGCCATCACTATGACGTGATCCTCCAACGGCTTCCCGGTCAGTCGCTGGATGCCCAACAAACCGGCCAGGCCCACCGCCGATGTGCCCTGAATGTCGTCATTGAAGTAGCAATAGCTATGCTGATACTTATTCAAGAACTTGAACGCGTTCGGCGTGGCAAAGTCCTCGAAGTGAATGATGGTCTGACTACCGAAGGTCTCCACCACGGACTGCATAAACTCATCGATGAAAGCGTCGTACTCCCTGCCCTTTATCCGCTTTTCCCGCAGACCGATATACAGCGGATCCTGGTGAAGCGAGGGATTCTCGGTGCCCACATCCAGGCAAATGGGCAAAAGTTTGCATGGCGGTATGCCGGCCAAGGCTGTGTATAGTTCCATTTTTCCAATCGAAATGCCCATTCCATTTGCTCCGAGATCGCCCAAACCCAGGATACGTTCGCCGTCGGTCACGCAAATTGCCGCAATTTCGTTGCTTTTCGGCCAATTCGAAAGGACTTTCGACATATGGCCGCGATCATGTTTGGTAATGTACAGGCCAGTTATGCCCCGGTACAGCATTCCGTAGATGGTGCAAGCCACGCCCACCGTCGGCGTATATATAATGGGCAAGACCTGCGATATGTGATCGGCCACAAACTGGAAGTACATCCGTTCGTTAGTCTGTCGCATCGATCTCAGATACCGATACTTCTCCAGGTTGGACTTGAACGAATGGAAGTTGGCCTCAATGGCGTGCATCTGATCCCGGCAGGAGCGAACGGAGGCGGGCAGAAGTCCATGGATGCCCAATCGCTGACGTTCCTCCAACGTAAAGGCCAGGGCCTAAGGACGTTTTTAAATCTTGGGATTATCATATTCATAAAGCAAGTCCCGAACTTTCTCCTACCTTATTGTACTTGGCCGAGAAGATAATATTAAGGGGCGTTCGGATTGTGTCCTTATTACAGGAATCAAGTTGCATATTCCGTTCCATATTTGGCTGAGGTTTCTGTTGACATGTCTGGGCCTTGTTTGTTAGCCGGTTAAGGCCCCAGTTAAAGGTCCTGGAGAAACTCATTTTAAAGGTGTGATATACCAAAGACCATTACTTGAATTTGGTTCATTTGCAGTTTCCAAATATCTGTACGTTTCTGTGTCAGAATTAATCAAAAAAAAAAAAAAACTAAGCACAACAATGATATTCCCTTCAAGGCCTTTTCTGTCTAAGTATTTTATAAACTCTTAAGCTATTTTTTAACTTATTTTAGATTTAATTGATTAAGAAAAGAAAAACAACATAAATCTAAGAGAATAAATACTACAATAAGCTACCTTAAGCTAATGAAATAAAACGAGGGAAAACCTAAATAAAAAACATTTTATGTTAAAACTCTTGCTAAATTTCGGGGTCAAGGAGAAGGCTAATTTGCATGAGGCCAAAAAAAAACCAGTTGCCGTATCTATCACTCATTATGCATTATTATGGAAATCACTTCTGTAACTGCTATTGTTGTTGTCTCCTTCACCCCCCCGGCCATTAGGGGTTGTCGAATGTCGAATGTCCACTGGGCCAGGACAAAAGGCGATGGCCAAGTCAACACAAATGACTCTTAGCGCGGCCATCAAAGGATTTGCTCAGGCTTTGGCACAAAAAATAAAAAGTTGTCCAGCCACTGTCCTTTCTCTTCCCTCTCCCTGTGTGTGTGTACTTTGGGGCTTGTTTGTGCACTGCCCTTGTTGTTGTTGTTGTTTTCTTACTAATTGTGCCAAATTAGTTGACAACTTAATGTCGTAAAAATTTCAGCTAAATGCCTCAATCTTTTGTTAATGACATTGACAGCGGTGCAACTTTTTGTGACTTGACTTTGGGTCCGGACTTGGTCGGGTCGACGGGCCTTGAGCACGTGACATTGCTGGCAGGATGAGTACGTGACACTGTCAGTGTCAAATGTGCAAGGACATGGCCGTGGAGCCTGTATTGTATTTACTTTCGGGCCCCCCATAAATTAACTTTCTGGTTTAGGTCGTGGTTGTTGTTGCTCCGAAATTATAATAGTTTAATTAGTTTATTTTCGTTTTTTTTTTGCCTAAATGCTGCTGACAGTTTCATTAGGCTTTAATTAACTGGCAGAGCTGTCGCTAATCAATGTACACGCTGCGTATACTCAATTCCATGTTCTATTTTGTCTACTTGCAGATCATGTCAAGGACTTCAGCTGTGGACCGCTGCACTACAAGACCTTCTATATGGATGAGCACAACAATGCGCTTTATGTGGGCGCCATGTAAGTATAACTAATTAGTTGGGAAATTGAAAATCGAAAGGGAAAACCCTCAAGGAAATATTTCCAAACAGGTTATAGGGTGCACCCCCTAGCCCGCTGTATAACTATTCTTCCGACAAAACAATAAATTATTAAATACAATCAGCTATTAAACGCTTTCAAATATATAGTAAGGACCAAGTCCAGACCCTTTTGATGTTGAAAAATTCCTATAATTTTCGGTAAACTTCCCTTTTTCCGTCTGCCGACAATTAGAAAGTTCCGTTTGGGATCGAGGACCGTCCTGGTGGTACCTACTTGGCAAACCCGAACGCATTTGGGACTGCATATTTCATTTTTCCAGGGCTCCTCCTGGCCACACTGTCGGCATACATAATTATGAATTAATGTGCCACCGCCACCGCCACCGGCAAAGTCTGCCTCTGCAATTTGACAACGCTTCCCCGGGTCCCGCGTCTGCTCATTTGTCTGTGGCAAGTTGAACACGGCCACATTTTCACAGTTTGCGGTTTTCTGGGGGAAGGAAGACGAGTAGCTCAGGGATACTGACGTGGAGAATGGGCGCCTAAGAGCGGGCAAACAAAGTAACCAAAATTACCACTTGACTCGTGGAGGACTCGACCCACGGAACCACCGAAACCCGGTGGATCCACACAACCACAGCTGGCGGCTCTCGTCAGCTCCTAGAGAGAGCCGCCCCCCTCCGGCAGGGAAATGAAGATTAATGGTCCTCGGGTTAACTGGGGGGCGAGAGAGAGAGAGAGAGGGAGAGTGCGAGCCACCGAAAAACTCAACAGTGTCAGGAACTACATAAAACACACTGCCGCTGCCCCTTTTGCATTTTCCTTTTGTTTTTCGCGGCGCCGCAAAAGTTTGGAGTGGTCTTAAAGCCGCCTGCTTCTGCCCGGCAATATTGCCACATTCGACATATCAATCAATCAGGGCACACTGACTGCAATAAGTATGCTGGCGGGCCTGACAGTTCCGCACAGCTCAGCAGCAGGTGTGTGTGTGCCTGACAACAATTTTTCAACCCGAAAACGTATAAAAAGTGTCGGAGAAAAATGTCAATGAGCTCAAGACAGCTGGCAACTGGTGCGGCGGCATTAACTTATCGCATGAGGTGGCACGAGTTCGGGATTAACTCGAGTGTCAGGGGATGACAAAGTTTTCCTCTTTACCAATGCTAATTCATTTCTTTGTTTTCAGGGATCGCATCTTTCGGCTCAATCTGCGCAACATCAGCCAATCGATTTGTGAGGTAAGATAAGTAACAAAAATAAATAGATTACTAGAATTAAGAAATTAAATTGTAATAAAGAAAATAGCTAGCTTTTTTGCTTTATAAAAAATGCATATAGTTGATGCTTGAAACTTAAGTGACTCTCAGTAGGTATTTCCACTTGGTAGTTCCAAGCTCTTGACCTAAATCCCTTGCCCTTTTGCATATCCTTATGGCCTGATTAATTCTTTATGCATTAAATATTATTCAGGGTAAAATAAAAGGGGAATTCTTTCAGTCACTGTCCTTGCATTTGTGAGTGACCAACTTGTCACTGACAGCCAGCAATTGCACTTTAATGATTCCATCTTCAACTATCAATATCCGCCCCTGTCCGTTCAACCGTTTTCCGCCGCCTTCTGCATTTTTCTTTTTTTTTGCTTCGTCCTTGGGCAACCCAGTGCACTATCGCCACCTCCTGAGACGTAGCAAATGCTTTTAACAGCAATTATTTGTGCTGACTTCTGGGCGGAGGACGGCAAAGCGGCCAAAAGGAATTCCATTTGAAGGCAGCAGCAGAACCAGCAGCAGCAGCACTTAGACTTGCCTTTGGAAGCGGCAAAAGGACTGACACTTTGGGCAAGTGGAAATAAAAGTGGAAAGTGCATCCTCACAGCCACCGGATATTGTGTCTATATGTCAGGCATAAAAATTGTCAGTCGATGGCTTTTTCGCCCCCCTCATTGATTTGTGGCTTTCACTTAGGCAAAAGTATTTGAAGCGGGACAAGCTCCCAAAAAAAAGAAGATTCATTGTCGATTCAAGTGCCGCAAGAAAATAAAAATAATAAGAAAAGGAGACTGAGCAAACGAATCGAATTAAATAAACAAATGTCCAACGTGAGCAACATACCGAATAACAAATAATAAAAAAAAAGAAATTGAAAAAACCCACGAAAATACTACGAGGACATGCGAGTCTACCAAAAATGCTTCTCTTTTTTGGCGCGTGCCTTCGGTTGAGCATCCGCAGCATTGAATTCCAGCACGGTTTCAATAAACTTGGCCAACATAAATTTCAACTGAATGCCATTTTTCATTCTTACAGCGCGATGTCCTCATATTGGAGCCCACCGGCTCGGATATTCTCAACTGTGTGTCCAAGGGCAAACGGGAGGTGAGTCTCGCAAAAATAATTGCCATTAACCTATTGTATCCAAAACCAAAAGCATGTGCAAAATTTCTTGTCTATCAATAACGAATGAATTTGTGAACCAAAACTCATGCCACGGCCTCGCCCATTTTCCATTTTCCATTTTGCATACACACACAAAAAAAAACCCCCACACTTTGATTTCCTTAAACCTATGATTTTCTAACATTTACTACAATTACACAAAATCAAAAACGAATCGAATTGAATGGAAACCTGCATTTTGGGGCACTTGACAAGAAGGTGGAGTGCCGCAATCACATAAGGGTTATACAGCCGATGAACTTCAATGGCCAGAAGCTGTATGTTTGCGGAACCAACGCCCACAATCCCAAGGATTACGTAATAAATGTAAGTGCACTGCAAAAACTAATTAAAGAGAGAGTTCTTTTAGTTTAGTTTTGGGATTTACAACTTGACTGGCATTTTCTACAAATTAAATGCAAATAGAAAGTCTTTTCTTTAAAGAAAATACTTAATTTTTAACCGAAAACAAATATGTATACATAAACCTTATTCTGTAAATCAAATACTTCAGTTTTTCCCCATGTAAAATACCCGAAATTAGGGATTTTCCCGGGGACTTCATCAATGTGCCTAATTGTGAATGTCAGTCAAGTTTTGAAGTTCATTTCAGCCAGCGGGCGGCCGAAAATTAAAGTCAACTAATGCGCTTTTCCCTTTGCTCTCGCCCTCTCTTATTCTCTTTAACCCCAACCCCCTCCCAAACACCCGAAACCCCATTTCAACCCTTAGGCAAACTTAACACATTTACCCAGATCCCAGTACGTGCCCGGCATCGGTCTGGGCATTGGCAAGTGTCCCTACGATCCCGCTGACAACTCAACCGCCGTCTATGTGGAGAACGGAAATCCCTTCGGTTTGCCCGCCCTGGTAAGTTCACAACCCAAAAGCGGAAGTGGAATAAAAGTAAGGATAAAGGAAGGCACAAATAAAAAGAAAAATGTCAATTGTAATAAAATTACAAAAGTAAAGGCACGAACGGACGGAGGGACGGCGGGACGGCGGGAAGTTTGGCAAAAGTTGGGAAGTTGGGGAGACGCGCAGGCAGGACAAATTTTAAAGACAGAAAAGACGGGCAGAAAAGGCAGCAATAAAGCAGCTGAAATTAAATTAGAGCAGGGCATACACACACACACACACACACAGAGCCGGGAGGAGGAGGGCGCACAGGGAGGGAGGCACGTGCGTACACTTTGTGCGTAATTGTGTGCGTGCGTGCCTTGGCTTACTGGGCGTATGCGTGATGTTCGGGCCTTATCATCAGTCGCCGCTTGCTAACCACGATTGTGTCTCTCCCGCTCTCTCCCCTTAACAAACTGCAGTACGCCGGCACGAATGCAGAGTTCACCAAAGCGGATTCCGTCATATTTCGCTCGGACCTCTACAATCTGACGAATGGACGCAAGGAGGCCAACTTCAAGAGGACCGTCAAATACGATTCCAAGCTACTCGACAGTAAGTTGAAACCATAAAAACAATGCTAAAGATACATACATATAAACAAGCAAAGATTATGACTAATAAATGGATGGAAAGTAATACATAAAGTAATAAATATTTACTCATATTTATAGGAAGTTAAAACCCAAGTTATTAACCAATATAAAACATTCTTTCCTCATTTTTTAGAACCCAACTTTGTGGGCTCCTTTGATATTGGAGAGTTTGTGTATTTCTTTTTCCGCGAACATGCCGTGGAGTATATAAACTGTGGCAAGGCGGTCTATTCCCGTGTGGCAAGAGTTTGCAAAAATGATCGCGGCGGCAAGTATATGATCAGCCAGAATTGGGCCACGTATCTGAAGGCCCGCATGAACTGCAGCATATCCAGCGAATTTCCCTTCTACTTCAATGAGATACAATCGGTGTACAAGATGCCAACGGATGATACCAAGTTTTATGCAACGTTTACAACGAATACAAATGGACTGATTGGTTCGGCGGTGTGTAGCTACGATATCAGGGATATTAATGCGGCCTTTGATGGTGAGTTTGTAACGAAGAACTTTAATTGAAAAGAAAATATGCAACAAAGAAAGCCAAATATAATAGTAGAAATCTTAAAATATATTATACTTTTTAGATTATTTAATTAGTGATTAAAAAAAGAAGGGTTTTAGTATTAAACGTAAAACTTTTGTGGAACCGTTTTCTATTTACAACATTTTCGTATATTAAAACCCTATTTATTACATTTATTTTTCTAAAATACAATCCTAGGCCTTTTTCTTTCGAGTGTGTGTTGTCGGGTTGTGTGTATATGTCTGCTTGTGTGATTTATTGCACTGTCCATAATTCTTGAGGGGGATACCCATTTCGCCAGTGACTGCGGATGAAATTACGCGCACAGGTGGAGACCTTGTCCCTGGAATTTGAGCGTTAAATGGTGCGCATTGAATTGATGGTGGCACCACCACCACCCACAGGACCTCCACCCGTGGCCTGCTCCACATATTCCGCCTCCTTTTATTGAAACAGTCTCGCATTCGCCTTGAATTTCTTGCGCGCGAGCTTCCACTTTAAGTTGCGGGGTTTTCGGTCCAAGTAATGAGTGGTACGGCCAACACTTTTTTTTTTTTTTTTGAACCCAACTTGGCCTGGAAAGTTCATTAACACCGTAAAGTTGGTCTGGGTGTGTGTGTGTGGAGCGGTGCCAAGACTGACAGGCAGACAATCAGGCAGACGACACACAGACGCAGTCACACAGACGGAGCCACAGGGCAAAGTGCTGCAAAAAAATCTGGCATACACTTAAAATTCATTACGGAAAGTTTGCGGGCATGTTGCACAGACAGGAGCGAGTGTGAACAAAAAATAAAGTAAAAATAAAAATAAATGTGGAAAGCCACAGCAATTAATTATGGCAACAAACGATTATGCAGCCGCACTCGAAGGCCAGGCTATGATTCTTAAATTGCATTTTATGCTTGACAGGCGTGGAACCTGTTTATGGGGGTCCCTTTAAAATGTAATAATAATTAAACATTGAGGGCGAAGATAAGCCTAAAAACATTCAACAATGTATTATGATTTCTAAGTTTATTAAAACTTCAACGTTGATTAGTTCGCTGTATAAAATTTTAGTGTAATATTTGACATTCTTTAAACATATTTAAACAGTTTAAAAATCTTAATTAGCACTAGCAAACCTTTAACTAAAACATACTTCTACTTATAAATTCATTAACTTATGCTATTCATGAAATGTTAAAGCAGAAAACCACTTGGCATGAACATGCAAGCAGTGGCAATGAGTCTTAAATTGTATATTTTATATTTACTGAGTGCGAGTGCCACAAATCAGCACTCGCACCGTACTGACACACATAAATTAAGTGCAGCAGCAGCAGCAGCACACTCTACTGACACTGCCCGGCACTCAACTTCGCACTAACGCCTCCTCTTCCTCTCCTTTACCCTTCTCCACCAACTGTATCCAGGCAAATTCAAGGAGCAGGCGACCTCAAATAGCGCCTGGCTGCCCGTACTGAACTCCAAAGTGCCGGAGCCACGTCCGGGAACTTGCCACAACGACACCGCCACGCTGCCGGACTCCGTGTTGAATTTCATCCGCAAACATCCGCTAATGGACAAGGCGGTCGATCATGAATTTGGCAATCCGGTCTTCTTCAAGCGGGACGTCATCCTTACAAAGCTGGTAGTGGACAAGTAAGTGAGAACCGTATTCATTAGCGCTGCCAGCCAGTTGTCTGCCGCCCTGGCACAGAGCCAGTCGCATGGGAGTATCCCTTGTTGACATTTGTCCGGACTTATACGACTATATAAGGGGGGCTACATGGGCAGAAAATTGTTATATATTTTTTTTTTGTAATAAATAAACAAGAAAGCGTTGAATAATTTAGCTCTTTTTTCAACGCTACTTTTGACTGATTGATTTTAAAAGAGATTTAATATCTCATTCCTTTAGTTAAGAGCTTAGTCTGTTAGAATATTATCTTCTTAAATGATTTACTCTAACAGGAAATTATCTCCATAATTTTTTGTGTAGTGCACAGACTCATGGGCTGCCTCTGTGCTGACAGTTGTTCTGGCAGCGAAAAATGTTTTGTCTTGGCCGGAACTTGTGAACAAAAGTGCCGCAGGATGTGTTTTCAGTTAAGCGCTTGCCACTGACGCTGGTTTTTTTTTTCTTTCTTCCTTTGGTTTTTATTTTCTTTCCCCGCAGGATACGGATCGACAAGCTAAACCAGGAATTCCTCATATACTTTGTGGCCACAACCTCGGGCCACATCTACAAGATAGTTCAGTTTATGCGCTATGGCCAGCGTCACTCCAACCTGGTGGACATCTTTGAGGCCTCGCCGCACAATGAACCGATCCGGGAGCTAACGCTGAGTCACAAGACGGGCTCCCTCTACCTGGCCACCGATCACCAGGTGAAACAGATCGACATGGCCATGTGTGCCCGTCGCTATGACAGTTGTTTCCGCTGCGTCGCGGATCCGTACTGTGGCTGGGATGACGATGTCAAGGCCTGTCGGCCGTACCAGCTGGGTCTGTTGCAGGATGTGGCCAACGAGACGTCGGGCATCTGTGACACCAGTGTGCTGAAGAAGAAGGTAACCTCCTCCTATGGCCAGACACTGCATCTGTCGTGCTTCGTCAAGATGCCGGAAGTGCTGAGGAAGAAGCAGACTCGCTGGTATCATCACTCCACCGAAAAGGGACGGTAAGTGTTATCCCGGGGTGGCCAGAAAATTTGATTTTCCATTTCTTGATGCCTTGCTTTAAATTTAAAGTAAATTTAAAACCAAATAACTTTAAATGCCGCGAGACTATTGTACTTTGATTATTCGCGGGCAAACCTTCTCACCATTCGCCCCAATCTGAATCGAAAATCTCTGGGAAAATTGAAAGCGAATAATGGTAGGGGAAAATGGGAAAGCGTTGCGCTGCTTCATCTCACTTAGCCGTGCCAATGCTGCGGTAAATTGACACTTTAAAATGTGCTCCCAGACTGCTTTTTGGCGTTTACGCTGCGCTGTTGCCCAAGTAATGGAAAAACTTTCAACTTTTGACTCAACTGACGGTGCGACCCAATAGTCTCGTCGCAGCATTCGCCAAAGTCTCGGTGTGTGTGTGTGTTCGCGAGGCACACACAGTTTATATTGATTTTTATTGTGCGTTTCCAATACGAATGCGAATAGAAAATGGAAAATCCCTTGCGCCATATCGCAGCGCAGCCATCTCCATAGCCATCTCTATGGCCATCTCACAATCTCTGTCTCACTGTCTCCCATCTCTGTCTGGCAGCTACGAGGTGCGCTACACGCCCACCAAATACATCGAGACGAACGAGGGCGGATTGGTGCTTCTGGCGGTGAACGAAGGCGATGGCGGCCGCTATGATAGCTACTTGGATGGCACACTGCTCTGCAGCTACGGCGTCACCGTGGATGCCCACAGGTGAGTCAGCTAAAAAAAAAAACAAGTTCTAAGGACTCACAGTGTTGCCTATTTTTAGTAACAAAATATAAGTATCTCAGTTTGGGAACTAATTTTAAATATATTTAAATTTTTTTGTAGTATTTTGAACTATTTTTATTTTGATTTTGGGAGGAAATAAATACTTATGTTGGAAAACTATAAATATATTCACAATATGACTTGGTTACATTGAAAGCTGAAAAGTGATCTGGTCACTCTGCGCATTTCATGGCTCTTGGTCACACTGTATACTTCATAATAAGCGGGTTTCTTAGAAATTTTAATATTTAATTAAAAAAAGTATAAAGATATATATACGGAAATATATTATAAAGAAAATAGCTAAATTGGCAACCCTGTGGACTCCTCCACCTTCAGCTGGCACAGCCTAATTTCCGTGAAAATGTCAATAACTTATTGTTCACTTTTCCCCCATTTTAGATGCTCGCCGCCCTCGCAGAAGCAGGACTACCAGAAAATCTACTCGCACTGGTGCAACGAGTTCGAGAAATATAAATCGGCCATGAAGCAGTGGCAGGC